>RXON01001845.1:0-53535 GCA_009667805.1 Leptobrachium leishanense | reverse complement strand
TCTAAGTAGTGCAGGGATATCCATATGCAGATGGTGCGATTGATTCTCCATGTGTTTATTTTGTCTTTTGATATACTGCTTCCATGACAACCATGGAAGCTAATTGTGTATGTACACGTGATCATGACAGGAATGACGCGCAAGTCCAGGAGAGACGAGTCACTTCAGGTTATCGGGTTGACGCCGTCCAGGGTAGCGCGCTACAGGAAGGGTGAGTTAATTATTCAATAATTGAAAGTATGTGCTTTAATATAAATATAGCATGATGTTTCATTGTTTTTATCCTTGAAGAAGGCTCTGTTGTGGGCCGAAACGTCGGATTTTATATGCATTGCTAATAAAAGTTAAGTTTTTACCTACCAACAGACCGTGAGTGCTCCCATTCGTGCATTTTCTTTATATATTTTTGGGATTAAGCACCGCGGCACCTACGGTAGATTCCTGCAAGCGAGTGCTCAAGCAGGTGGAAGACGTATATATGTGTATATATAGAGATTATCCTGGCACCTCTCTCCTGATTGGCTTGACATGACACGGATGGGGGGAGCACCAAAATGCACCTTCGCCTGACTAGATAAAAATGCTTGCACCGGCATTGGCCGGGGGTCGTCTGGATATGACGTCAACACGCATGGCGCGATGACGTCATTTACGTCGGGAGGAGCTTGACTTCAGCGTCCGAGGACCCCGGACAGAGATGTGAGTATCTCCGCCAGGGGTCCCGCAAAGCTGATGATGTGTGGGACACGTCCTCCTCAGCATACAGCGGGAGTAACTGAGGACGTGTCCCACACGTCGTCAGCAGTGAAGGGGTTAAAAACTTTTTTTTAAGACTTTTTGTCCTTGTTTCCTGTCCCCCAGGGCACTACCCGGACCCCTATACACCTTTTATGGCAAATATCTCTTGGAGGGCACTCTAAAAATCGAATTTTCAGCCCCATTGACTTGTCTTGAGTTCGAATTCGAACTTTTGAAAAGTTCGAATGCGAACTGAACTTGGGGGTGTTCGGCTCATCCCTACTTATGCGCCAGCTGAGCCAGTAGGCCAGCTCACATCATGCGTGTATATATATATATTGCCCATGCCAGCTCACATCATGCGTATATATATATTGCCCATGCCAGCTCACATCATGTGTGTGTGTATATATATATATATATATATATATATAGCCCAGGACAGCTCGCATCATGCTCACAGACAGTCACAGATGCACAATCATCATAGGCGTGCGCAGTCTATTGCATTAGGGTGTGCACCCAAAAGCTCAAACACGTGAAAAAAAGATGATATTGATAGAGATAGATATATATCTATCTCTATCATAGATAGATAGATACGCGCGCACCCTTATGCATACATACACACGCACACACTCTCACACATTCAGCCTAAATATATCATTACAATCAGGGTAATTCAAAGAGAATCGAAAAGTCACCGCACGTTCGGTGACTTTTCATACGCTTCAATTCGGTTTGTTTTGATGATTCCCAGTTCGGCAACCCTGCGGTGTATTCAGCAAGCACCACAGGGTTCCTGAATTGCAGGGAAAGGTTGCCGAAAACTAACCGCAAAACCCGGCGAATGCACGACGAAAACCCGCAAAAACATCTAGATTAACCCGCTGGAAATAGCCGAGCAGGAGACGATCACACGCAGCGAAGCCGCCGGAAAAAGCTGACACCGCAGACGAATGCAGTGAATAAATTAGCAAAACAGTTTGCTTGAATGTTTGAAAAGTGAAACGCTGTTTGCAAAGAAACTACTGAGTGAAAATGTCTGAAATTTACATATAAAATCCAATGAATGATAATAAAAAGGACTGTTACAGAAAAAAGAAAAGAAAAAAAACCCAGGAAAATGCTTAAAAGATCCTAAAAAAAAATCTATAAATAAAGAGACTTTTTACTGCAGAATTTTATAATGAACGGTTTATTAGATATTGAATTAAAACGGGAATATTTTTAACATTGAAGCCTATGGGATTCGCCTGAATAAACCTGTCGAATGAAACCACCGAATGGCAGGGCATTAGGGGAACCTTTCACTGCTGGTTTGTGTTCCCTGAATAGACAAAGCATTGCTTCTCTATGGGGATTTCACTGCCCTCGAACAGGCACCGAACAGGCACCGTATGTGCAGGCAATTCGCCAGGATTTAAGTAAACACAACGTAGGACTAGTGTGTCGCTAAGAGAAGGATAGGGTATATGTATACAAAAGGGAGCTGCTAGAATCCTATAAGGTTAGTCTGTCCAACTAACAAGCAAAGATAAATATACAAACACATAAACAAGGACAGCGCTCCCACGAAAAGTTATATCTTTTCAACCAAAAAGAGATGGGGACAAAAAATCTTTCTGCTTTTTAACTGCACAGTCTAATAAGAATTTTGTAGTAAATAATAAAGAGAAAAAAGAAAGAAAATGTGTTGTATAGAGAAATTGTAGATGCAGAAAAAATACCTCCAAAGGAAAAGTCACCAGTAGAGAAGAAATCTTCACACGAAAATATATATATATTTTCGTGTGAAGATTTCTTCTCTACTGGTGACTTTTCCTTTGGAGGTATTTTTTCTGCATCTACAATTTCTCTATACAACACATTTTCTTTCTTTTTCTCTTTAAGAATTTTGTAGTGAATAATAGACTGTGCAGTTAAAAAGCGGATTTTTTGTTGCAATTTCTTTTTGGTTGAAAAAATATAACTTTTCGTGGGAGCGCTGTCCTTGTTTATGTGTTTGTATATTTAAATTCGCCAGGATTTGGCGTTATTGCCTGCTCTCTGGATAGCCGAATGGCCAGGAAAGGTAACCGAACGCTGATTTTCAGCGTTCGGTTACCTTTCTCCAGCCATTCGGATCTCTTTGGTTACCCCTGTATGTTTATAATTCAGAGGTGCAGCAACCTTGGCCACCCAGTTGTTTTTGAACTACATTTCCCATGAGTCCCGACTAAGGCTAGGGTCAGATGAGCGCATTTTGTACGGACTGTGCGTCCGTGCAGTACGGACGTACTTTCTGACTGACGACAAGGTAGTGGTCACACAGTCGGTTTTTTTCACTGACGTATTTTTTGACTGATGTAGCAGGGAAAATAAATTACAATGAAAGAACATTCTGTCCGTCAAAAATTCTGGACGTATAAATGCAGTCCGTCTGACCTTGTTGCATCACTCACACACAAAGCTATGCGGACGTTGTGGACGTGGCGCACTCCGCACATCCGTTCTAGCAGTATTACGTTCTTGCCTAACCTGCGTCCGTTTGCAGCGTCCGTCATGCGTCCGCACTTCTGTGCGGACGTACCTCGTGTGTGGGGCTCCATTTAACACAATTGTATGCTATCACGGACGTACTTATGTGCGGCAACACGGACGTTAACACTGCGCTCGTCTGACCCCAGCCTAACCCAATTAGTGGCTGAGTATTGTGGCCGATTGTGTTTTATGACTATCGGGGTTATTCAGAGAGAGGTGAAACTCAGGAGAATGACTGGAGAATTGAAAATTCTAGGTCAAAATAGCCAAACAAGAAAAATTCCCCCATTTATCTAACTTTCCAAGTCGGCTATTTGGTCCAGATTGTTCTCTTTTCCTGCCATTCTCCTGTTTTTCACCTTTCTCTGAACAACCCTGAGAGAGAGGTGAAAGCCAGGAGAACTGGCAGGAGAAGAGAACAATCTAGACCAAATAGCTGATTTGGAAAGTGAGATAAATGGGAGAATTTTTCTGGTTTGGCTATTTTGACCTAGAATTTTCTCTTCTCCAGTTATTCTCCGGACAGGGTTATTCAGATAAAGGTGAAACTCAGGAGAATGACTGGAGAATGGAAAATTCTAGGTCAAAATAGCTGATTTGGAAAGTGAGCTAAATGGGAGAAGTTTTATGGTTTGGCTATTTTGACCTAGAATTTTTCATTCTCCAGTCATTCTCCTGCTTTTCACAGAGTTTCATGGCAGTGGATTCTGTGATTTGCACCGCACATTACTGGGAGTTTCATGGCAGTGGATTCCAGGGCTGCCATCAGGGCATTACGCCCAATACTGCCGTAAGGGGCCCGGGCCCGGTGGGGGCCCGGGCCGCTGGGGCCTGGGGGGAGGATCCCGGGCCCCCGACGGCAGCGGCGTCGCCCTTTAACAGCTCCGGTATCGGACTCGATGAGTCCGAATCCGGAGCTGTGTCGCTGCTGCTGCTGCTGCAGGAGCCGGAGGAGACTGAGACACTGTGTCTCCTCCGGCTCCTGGCAGCTTCACTTCCTGGCTGGGCGGGGCCAAGCAGCGTGTGAGGGGCCTCCCAAGCACGTTGCTTTGGCTCCGCCCCTCCACTCAGTGAAGCTGCGCGCCGGAGCTGGAGGGACCAGGAAGAAGACAGAAGAAAAGAAGAGAAGAAAATTAAAGAAAAGGTGAAGAAAAGAAGAGCTGAAGACAGAAGAAAAGAAGATAGAAGACAGCGAGTGGTGAGCCAGGGCCCAGACCCTAGGGCCCAGACCCCTAGGCCCAAACCCAGGGCCCAGACCCCTAGGCCCAGACCCCTAGGCCCAGACCTCTAGGCTAAGACCCAGGGCACAGACCCAGGGCACAGACCCCAAGGCCCAGACCCCAAGGCCCAGACCCCTAGGCCGAAACCCAGGGCCCAGACCCCCTAGACCCACACCCAGGGCCCAGACCCCAAGGCCCAGGACCCAGACCCAAGGCCCAGACCCAGACACTAGGGCCCAGGGCCCAAACCCTGGGCCCAGACCCCCTAGGCCCAAACCCAGGGCCCAGACCCCTAGGCCCAAACCCAGGGCCCAGACCCCCTAGACCCACACCCAGGGCCCAGACCCCAAGGCCCAAACCCAGGGCCCAGACCCCAAGGCCCAGGACCCAGACCCAAGGCCCAGACACTAGGGCCCAGGGCCCAAACCCTGGGCCCAGACCCCCTAGGCCCAAACCCAGACCCAGGGCCCAGACCCCTAGGCCCAAACCCAGGACCCAAGGCCCAGACCCAGGGCCCAGACCCAGGGCCCAGACCCCCTAGGCCCAAACCCAGGGCCCAGACCCTAAGGCCCAGACCCAAGGCCCAAACCCAGGGCCCAGACCCTAAGGCCCAGACCCAAGACCCAAACCCAGGGCTCAGACCCTAGGCCCAAACCCAGGACCCAAGGCCCAGACCCCAAGGCCCAAACCCAGGGCCCAGACCCCAAGGCCCAGGACCCAGACCCCAAGGCCCAGACCCCTAGGCCCAGACCTCTAGGCTCAGAC
Organism: Leptobrachium leishanense; assembly: GCA_009667805.1. Classification (NCBI taxonomy): domain Eukaryota; kingdom Metazoa; phylum Chordata; class Amphibia; order Anura; family Megophryidae; genus Leptobrachium; species Leptobrachium leishanense. Next base: position 48,289 of record RXON01001845.1, on the reverse strand, counting down.
CCAGGGCCCAGACCCAGGACCCAGACCTCTAGGCCCAGACCCCAAGGCCCAGACCCAAGGCCCAGACCCAGGGCCCAGACCCTAGGGTCCAGACCCCCTAGGCCCAGGGCCAAGGCCCAGACCCAGGGCCCAGACCCAAGGCAAATGCCCAGGGCCCAGACCCCAAGACCCAAACCCAGGGCCCAGACCCAGGGCCCAGACCCTATGGCCCAGACCCAGGGCAAAGGCCCAGGCCCCTAGGCCCAAACCCATGGCCCAGACCCCAAGGCCCAGGACCCAGACCCCAGGGCCCAGACCCAGGGCCCAGACTCAGGGCCCAGACCCCAAGGCCCAGGACCCAGACCCAAGGCCCAGACCCAGGGCCCAGACCCCTAGGCCCAAAACCAGGACCCAAGGCCCAGACCCAAGGCCCAGACCCAAGGCCCAGACCCTGGGCCCAGACCCCCTAGGCCCAAACCCAGGGTCCAGACCCTAAGGCCCAGACCCAAGGCCCAAACCCAGGGCCCAGACCCTAAGGCCAGACCCTGGGCCCAGACCCCCTAGGCCCAGACCCTAAGGCCCAGACCCCCTAGGCCCAAACCCAGGGCCCAGACCCTAAGGCCAGACCCAGGGCCCAGACCCTAAGGCCCAGACCCAGGGCCCAGACCCCCTAGGCCCAAACCAGGGCCCAGACCCTAAGACCCAGGGCCCAGACCCCTAGGCCCAAACCCAGGGCCCAGACCCTGGGCCCAGACCCCTAGGCCCAAACCCAGGGCCAGACCCTGGGCCCAGACCCCTAGGCCAAACCCAGGGCCCAGACCCAGGCCCAGACCCCAAGGCCCAGACCCCAAAGCCCAAATACAGACCCAGACCCCATACCCAGGGCCCAGACCCCCTAGGCCCAGACCCTAAGGCCCAGACCCCCTAGGCCCAAACCCAGGGCCCAGACCCTAAGGCCAGACCCAGGGCCCAGACCCCCTAGGCCCAAACCCAGGGCCCAGACCCTAGGGCCCAGACCCTAAGACCCAGGGCCCAGACCCCTAGGCCCAAACCCAGGGCCCAGACCCTGGGCCCAGACCCCTAGGCCAAACCCAGGGCCCAGACCCAGGGCCCAAACCCCAAGGCCCAGACTCCAAAGCCCAAATACAGACCCAGGGCCCAGACTCTAGGACCCAGACCCCAAGGCCCAGACCCAGGGCCCAGACCCTTGGACCCAGACCCCAAGGCCCAGGGACCAGACCCAGAGACCAGGGCCCAGGCTAGACCCCAGGGACCAGACCCCAGGGACCAGACCTCAGGGACCAGACCCCAAGGCCCAGTCCCAGGGACCAGACCCAGGGCCCAGACCCAGACCCAAAGGCTATCATACACAGCCCGTTTCTGTGAGATTTATTGCTGTGGATTCTGTGATATGTTCAGACACACCGCTCATTACTGTGAGTTTTATTGCTGTGGATACTGTGATAAGCTAATACACACTGCACATTACTGGGAGTTTTATTGCTGTGGTGCTATGTTATGTCCTTTTTTTTTGAAGGGGAGAAAAGCTGTTAGAGGTTGAGGGGGGGGGGGCCCTGGGGGGCCCCATTGTGAGGTTTAGTAAGGGGCCCCATCATTTCTAATGGCTGCCCTGGTGGATTCTGTGATTTGCACCGCACATTACTGGGAGTTTCATGGCAGTGGATTCTGTGATTTGCACCGCACATTACTGGGAGTTTCATGGCAGTGGATTCTGTGATTTGCACCGCACATTACTGGGAGTTTCATGGCAGTGGATTCTGTGATTTGCACCGCACATTACTGGGAGTTTCATGGCAGTGGATTCTGTGATTTGCACCGCACATTACTGGGAGTTTCATGGCAGTGGATTCTGTGATTTGCACCGCACATTACTGGGAGTTTCATGGCAGTGGATTCTGTGATTTGCACCGCACATTACTGGGAGTTTCATGGCAGTGAATTCTGTGATTTGCACCGCACACATTACTGGGAGTTTCATGGCAGTGGATTCTGTGATTTGCACCGCACATTACTGGGAGTTTCATGGCAGTGGATTCTGTGATTTGCACCGCACATTACTGGGAGTTTCATGGCAGTGGATTCTGTGATTTGCACCGCACATTACTGGGAGTTTCATGGCAGTGGATTCTGTGATTTGCACCGCACATTACTGGGAGTTTCATGGCAGTGGATTCTGTGATTTGCACCGCACATTACTGGGAGTTTCATGGCAGTGGATTCTGTGATTTGCACCGCACATTACTGGGAGTTTCATGGCAGTGGATTCTGTGATTTGCACCGCACATTACTGGGAGTTTCATGGCAGTGGATTCTGTGATTTGCACCGCACATTACTGGGAGTTTCATGGCAGTGGATTCTGTAATGTGCGGTGCATATAAGCGTATCACAGAAACCACTGTCATCAAATAAAATTGTAATATTTAAAAATACTGTATATAAAAGTTGACTCCTCTCCTGCTCACCTTTTTTCTTGCAGGGAGGGGGATGAACATGTCCGTTGGCAGAGGAGGGGGCCGCTTCATCCAGCTTAAGGCTAGGGTCAGACTAACGCATTTTTCGCGTTGTCTGTGAAAAAGTGCGTTCAAACGAATGGACGTATCTTTTCACGGAATACGCGATAGCGGTCATACGATGCGCATTTTCGTCCGTGATTTTGTACGGATCATCAATAAAACACTTTTTGTGTCTGGACGTTATGTTGGCCGGACATTAGCAGCGTCTGACATCTCCTAATCATGCACACACGCCGCTAGCGGACGCAGCGCACTCTGTACATCCGTACTAGCGGTTTGACGTTCTCAAAAAAAAATGCGTTCGTTTGCCACTTGCGTTGCGCAGCCGCACTTCCGTGCGGCCGTTCTTCGTATGCTGCCTGGCATTGGACGTCATTTGCTGCTAGCACGGCCGTGATTTAGTGCTGCTAAACACACGTTGATACTGCGTTAGTCTGACCCTAGCCTAAATCCAGCCTGTACTTCGCTGGTGGTCCGGTGGCTGTGGGCTCTGCAATGCGATCTGTGCTTCGTGCACAGAACGCAGAGCACGTCCTACACTGGACCCGTGCACCGGCGATCCTCTGACCTTTCACCTGACTGCCGGCGCTATCTGACATAGTCAGTGTGCGCCGGTGATCAGGTGACCGGTCAGAGGATCGCTAGCGCACGGGTCCTGTGTGGGACGTGCTCTGTGTTTTGTGCACGAAGCACAGATCGCATTGCAGAGCCCACAGCCACCAGACCACCAGCGAAGTACAGGCTTGCAGAGGCAAAGGGTCCCGGCGGCTATCCGTGGGATGCGGCCAGCCGGGACCCAGAGTGTGCCGTGGGTGGGATTAGGGTGTGCCTAGGCACACCCGGCACACCCCGTGCGCACGCCTATGGCATATATATATATTGCCCAGGCCGATCCCCTGGTGGAGATAGGGGGTTCATTTGAACCCCGATATCTACAGGCATCTAGTGGGTCATGGAGGTGTCAATCGAAAGGCCTGAGCATGGCCTTTCGAATGATACCCAACATGACCAGGAATAAAGTAAAAAAAATTAAAAATAAAATAAAAACATGTATTTTTTTTTCGTGTGTTATTTTTATTAATGCAGCAATATTGTTCACATTTCAATTATAATGTGAACGATGATGCACTAATGATTTTTTTCTATGGGGTGCGTTTGCTATAAATCACGTAATTCCCCCCCCCACAAAATGTAACAAGTCCCCATTACTAATTTTTGTACAAGCGCACCCTATAGAAAACCTAACCGCAGACGCTCATGTGCTAAAAATGTGAGAAAAAAACACTTTACACACTGCAGATGATTAAAAATTCAATTTTTATTGCATTTTTTTTTCATAATATACAGCCTGGACAGGACGTAACTATACATATAAAAATGATATATTATGAATCTGCGGAGTCTGCCGGAAAGAACGATATCTAACATGTCGGTCATTTAATAAAATGTGGCTTCAAAATCGCGTTTAAACATGATGAGCGAAAGCGGTATAAATGAGCTGAGCACACAGCAGGGAAATGCAGCATATTCGAATTAGTTTTAGGAGGGAAATTAACACTTCTCACTCAGAAGCAGACACCACCCCCTCAGTATAGTCTACATACATTGTATGTATGTATGTATGTATCAAATTCATTACACCAGACTAAAAACACCTGTTGTTATGCCGTTTGAAAAACACAGGTCATTTAGGCTGGGGTCAGACCAGCGCACTTTTAACGTGCGTTCTGGTGCACTTAATTACGGCCGCAGTAGCAGCAAATTAAGGAATGACAGCCAATATACAAAGTACGGCCGCACGAAAGTCCGGCCGTGCAACGCAAGTGGAATTTGAACGCATTTTCTTGAACGCAGAACCGCTAGTACTGACGTACAGAGTGCGCTGTGGCGGCATAGCGGCATGTTTGCGTGATTAGGAGATGTCAGACGATTAGGAGATGTCAGACTCTGCTAATGTCCAGCCAACATAACGTCCAGACGCAAAAAAGTATTTTACTGACGATCCATAATAAATCACGCACGAAAATGCGCGTCGTCTGACCGTTTTAGCGCATTCCGTGAAAAAATACATCAATGCGTTCGGACGCACTTTTTGACGTTCGCGGGGGAAAAATGCTTTCGTTTGACCCTAGCCTTAGAGGTGAGAATCTTTGCACGTACACATTAGTTTTTAATTCAATATCTAATAAACCGTTGCTTATAATATTCTGCAGTAAAGGGTTTCTTTTTTTCTAGATCTTTTAGTATTTTTTTAAGCATTCTTTATACTTTTTTTCAAAATTTCTTTTTTTTTTGCGAACTCGAACCGAACACACCCAAAAAATTCGAAGTTCGCGAACTTTCGAACGACCAAAGTTCGAATCGAACTCCGAACTGATCGAACCAAACAGCTCATCCCTACTTATGAGGACAAAACGTGTCGAGCGGCAGACGTATCGATATGAGACCCGGTTGTTGCAGTGAGGCTGACAGGGTTATCCAAAGAGATCCGAATTGCTTGAGACGGGTAACCGAATGCTGAAAATCAGAGTTCGGTTACCTTTCCTGGCCATTCGGCTATCCAGAGAGCAGGCAATTCGCCAAATCCTGGCGAATTGCCTGCACATACGGTGCCTGTTTGAGGGCAGTGAAATCCCCATGAAAATGCACTGCTTTGGCTATTCAGAGAACACAAACCAGCAGTGAAAGGTTCCCCTAATGCCCTGCCATTCGGTGGTTTAATTCGGCAAGTTTATTCAGGCGAATCCCATAGGCTTCAATGTTAAAAATATTCCCGTTTTAATTCAACATCTAATAAACCATTTATTATAAAATTCTGCAGTAAAGAGTCTCTTTATTTATAGATTTTTTTAGGATACTTTAAGCATTTTTCAGAATTTTTTTGTTTTTTTAACAATCCTTTTTATTATCATTCCCTGGACCTCCTGTGTAAATTTCAGACATTTTCGCTCAGTAGTTTCTTTGCAAACAGCGTTTCTTTTTCACACAATCATACAAAGTGTTTTGCTAATTTATTCACCTCCCTCGTCTGCGGTCTCAGCTGCTTCGGCTGTGTGCGGCTCCTGCTCGGGCTTTTTCCGTGGTTTTCGCAGGTTAATCCAGATGTTTTTGAGGGTTTTCGACGTGCATTCGCCGGGTTTTGCGGTTAGTTTTCGTCAGGTTTTCGGCAGCTTTTCCCTGCAATTCGGGGGCCCTGTGGTGCTTGCTGAATACACCGCAGGGTCACCGAAATGGGATCGGCAAAAGGAACCGAATTGAAGAGAATGAAAAGTCACCGAACGTGCGGTGACTTTTCGAATCTCTTTGAATAACCCTGTGAGTATTCTATTGAAATGCCTATATTGTGATTTTAAAATGTGAGCATAATAAATGGGGGTTTTTCCTTTTATTCTGGCTGTCTGCACTATGTTCTGTGTGTTGCTCTCGTTTGAGGTTCAAAGCACCAGACGATAAAGAAATTCCACATTCTGAAGTTTCTTCGTCCGGGGTGTGTTCTTCCTTCAAGTGAAAGTTGACCTTTTTTTGGACCTTGAGGGATACTATCTTATGTACTCTGAATGATCTTCCTTCAGCGAGCATATGGATTTTTGTGTAAGTGCACTATTTACAATGGGAGATCTCTATTTTTATATATGTTTCATAAATATTAGGATGCTGGGATTATCCAAAAATGGGGGGGAGGGTATTAATCTCGTGTGTTACAACACGAATAAAAAATGAAAAAAAAACAAAGTGCTTAAAAGCATAAAATCGCTATTTGTATAAAAGGTTTTAAGTGCTGAGGGTCTTCCAAAACGTGTTTCGCCAGCTTAATCAATTGGATAACACAGAGAATAAATATGTAGGAGATATACAGGGTTGTTCAAAGAGATCCGAATGGCTGCTGAAAGGTAACCGAACACTGAAATTCAGCGTTCGGTTACCTTTCTTGGCCATTCGGTTATCCAGAGAGCAGGCAATTTGCAAATGTTGGCGAATTGCCTGCACATACAGTGCCTGTTCGAGGGCAGTGAAATCCCCATAGAGAAGCACTGCTTTGTCTATTCAGAGAGCAAAACCAGCAGTGAAAAGTTGCCGAAATGCCCTGCCATTCGGTGGTTTCATTCGACAGGTTTATTCAGGAGAATCCCATAGGCTTCAATGTTAAAAATATTGCCGTTTTAATTCAATATCTAATAAACCGTTCATTATAAAATTCAGCAGTAAAAAGCCTCTTTTATTTATAGATTTTTTTGGGATATTTTAAGCATTTTTCGGGATTTTTTTGCCCAAAAACTTTTGCCAATTTTTTTTTTTAAATCGTTTATTTTTTCTGTAACAGCCCTTTTTATTATCATTCATTGGATTTTATATGAAATTTTCAGACCTTTTTGCTCAGTAGTTTCTTTGCAAACAGCATTTCACTTTTCAAACATTCAAGCAGACTTTTCTTTTTTTCTTCACCTCCTTTGTCTGCGGTGTCGACTTTTTCTGGCGGCTGTGCTGCGTGTGATCGGCTCCTGCTCGGGTTTTTCAGGTGTTTTCGGCAGGGTTAATACAGATGTTTTTGCGGGCAGGGCCGGTGCAAGCTTTTTTGCCTAGTCAGGCGAAGGTCTGTTTTGGTGCCCCCCCCCCGTCATGTCAAGCCAATCAGGATAGAGATGCATAATAATCTCTATCGTGAGTGTTCGGTGTCGTCACGCAGAGATTAAAGGATGCTTAAAGTTGGTCTTGCAAGGACAACCTTTAGCAGCGTTGTGAGTCACTGATTGGGGGGACAGCCACCAGTGCTGTCTTTATGGACTTATATAAACACTGTCTTTCTTCTGGAAAGGCAGTAGTTACATTTGTCAGACTGTAGGAACAACATATTTGGGTATATATTTGCGGCCCCCAGCTCATGTATGGGTATATATTTGCGGCCCCCAGCTGCTCATATGGGTATATTTGCGGCCCCCTGCCTCATGTATGGGTATATATTTGCGGCCCCCAGCTCATGTATGGGTATATATTTGCGGCCCCCAGCTGCTCATATGGGTATATTTGCGGCCCCCTGCTCATGTAATGGGTATATATTTGCGGCCCCCAGCTCATGTATGGGTATATTTGCGGCCCCCTGCTCATGTATGGGTATATATTTGCGGCCCCCAGCTCATGTATGGGTATATTTGCGGCCCCCAGCTGCTCATATGGGTATTATTTATGGTATAAATTTTCCCCCAGCGAGTCTCTTACCTCTCTGCTCAGCTGACTGTGTCTGATTGACTGTGACAGTGTGCACAGCACTGCTCACTGCTGCCTGCTGACTTCTGCTGCCTCACCTTGGCACTGCAGGCCCCCCCGTCGCCCGCTGGCGTTCTAGTTCTACTCAGTCCACACTCTCAGGCAGTCAGGGAGGGAGTGAGACGAGAGACCAGACCACCAGGGACAATCAGGGACCAGACCAGGTAGTAGGTTTTTTAGTAGCAACAATTTTTTAGGCTTAGCTTAAGCTAGGCACCGCCACCGTCGCTCTCTGCGTCCCCCTCGTGTGACACGTGACGTCACGTCTCGAGGCGACTGGTGCGAGCGGCCGCTGGCGCTGGCCAGGCATGTGATGCACACGTGCACACGGACCTTTCCCGCTCGCCTGTGATTGGATTCGGGAAGCAAGCCAGGCAGGGAACCACGTGGTGCTTGTTGTCCCCTCCCTCTCATTGCCCCCTTCCAATCCCAGGCAGGGGCGGATCCAGAGACTAGTCTCGGGAGGGGCACTTACAGAAAATAAGGTGTTTTAGCAGAGAGCCCGACTCACGAGAATTTACAGAGGGCCCGGCTCACAGGAGCTTACAATCTAGAGGAGCAGAGGGCCCGGCTCACAGGAGCTTACAATCTAGAGGAGCAGAGGGCACCCAGGAGCTTACAATCTAGAGGAGCAGAGGGCACCCCGGATTTTACAATCTAGATGAGCAGAGGGCACCCCGGATTTTACAATCTAGAGGAGCAGAGAGCCCCCAGCTCACACATGAATTTGCCCCCAGCTCAAGGATTTGCCCAGCTCATGGATTTGCCCCCAGCTCATGGATTTGCCCCCAGGTCATGGATTTGCCCAGCACATGGATTTGCCCCCAGCTCATGGATTTGCCCCCAGCTCATGGATTTGCCCCCAGGTCATGGATTTGCCCCCAGGTCATGGATTTGCCCCCAGGTCATGGATTTGCCCAGCACATGGATTTGCCCAGCACATGGATTTGCCCAGCTCATGGATTTGCCCCCAGGTCATGGATTTGCCCAGCTCATGGATTTGCCCCCAGGTCATGGATTTGCCCAGCTCATGTATTTGCCCAGCTCATGTATTTGCCCCCAGGTCATGGATTTGCCCAGCACATGGATTTGCCCCCAGCTCATGGATTTGCCCCCAGGTCATGGATTTGCCCAGCTCATGGATTTGCCCCCAGGTCATGGATTTGCCCAGCTCATGGATTTGCCCCCAGGTCATGGATTTGCCCAGCACATGGATTTGCCCCAGGTCATGGATCTGCCCAGCACATGGATTTGCCCCCAGGTCATGGATTTGCCCCCAGGTCATGGATTTGCCCCCAGGTCATGGATTTGCCCCCAGGTCATGGATTTGCCCCCAGGTCATGGATTTGCCCAGCTCATGGATTTGCCCCCAGGTCATGGATTTGCCCAGCTCATGGATTTGCCCCCAGGTCATGGATTTGCCCCCAGGTCATGGATTTGCCCCCAGGTCATGGATTTGCCCAGCACATGGATTTGCCCCCAGCTCATGGATTTGCCCCCAGGTCATGGATTTGCCCAGCTCATGGATTTGCCCCCAGGTCATGGATTTGCCCAGCACATGGATTTGCCCCCAGGTCATGGATTTGCCCAGCTCATGTATTTGCCCAGCTCATGTATTTGCCCCCAGGTCATGGATTTGCCCAGCTCATGGATTTGCCCCCAGCTCATGGATTTGCCCCCAGCTCATGGATTTGCCCCCAGCTCATGGATTTGCCCCCAGCTCATGGATTTGCCCAGCACATGGATTTGCCCCCAGGTCATGGATTTGCCCAGCTCATGTATTTGCCCAGCTCATGTATTTGCCCCCAGGTCATGGATTTGCCCAGCACATGGATTTGCCCAGCACATGGATTTGCCCCCAGGTCATGGATTTGCCCAGCTCATGGATTTGCCCAGCACATGGATTTGCCCAGCTCATGTATTTGCCCCCAGGTCATGGATTTGCCCCCAGCTCTCACCTGGATTGTTGCCCCAGCTCCGGCAGGGGGTTGAGGGACCCAGATGCCGGGCAGGCGCTCCCGATCTTGAACAGTCCGTCCTGTGAAGTGGATGCGGCTGTGTGCGTGCGCAGCCGGTCACGCGGTCCGGCCAGTCAGGTGGTACTGAGACTCAGTACCACCTGATTAGCCGGACCACGTGACCGGCTGCGCACGCACACAGCCGCATCCACTTCACAGGACGGACTGTTCAAGACCGGGCAGGCGCTCTCGCGCTGCCCGGGCATCTGGGTCCCTCAACCCCCGGGCCAAATCTCGGGGGTCGGTCATCCGATTACACCCTGGGCCGGCGCCCCTCACACTGGCAGGACGCCAGACAGTAAGGCGGCCGCCTGTGCCGCCTTACGTTAGCGCCGGCCCTGTTTGCGGGTTTCGGTGTGCATTCACCCTCGTTTTGCGGTGAGTGTTTGTCGGGTTTGCGGCGACTTTTCCCTGCATTTCGGCGGCCCTGTGGTGCTTGCTGAATACACCGCAGGGGCAGGGTGGTCGAAATGGGAGTGTCAAATCGCACCGAATTGAACAGAACGAAAAGCCACCGAACGTGCGGTGGCTTTTCGATTCTCTTCGAGTGACTATCAGGGTTATTCAATGTTACATGTTTAGAGGCGCATTCTGTATGGGTTTGGGTCGAAATCCCTACAACCAGGTTCCCTAATGCCAAAATCCCAACAGCCAACTTCCCTACACAGACAACTCCCTACACGGCCAACTTCCCTACACGGCCAACTTCCCTACACGGCCAACTTCCCTACACGGCCAACTTCCCTACACGGCCAACTTCCCTACACGGCCAACTTCCCTACACGGCCAACTCCATGATGGCCAACTTCCAGACATCCAAAATCCCAGCAGCTAACACTAACCCTACTCTCTAACCCCCTAAACCTAGCTCTAACCCTAACCCCCCCTAAACCTATCCCTAACCCCCCCTAAACCTATCCCTAACCCCCTAAACCTATCCCTAACCCCCTAAACCTATCCCTAACCCCCCTAAATCTAGTCCTAACCCTAACCCCTTTAAATCTAGTCCTAGCCCTAACCCCCTAAACCTAGCCCTAACCCCCTAAAACTAGCCCTAACCCCCTAAATCTAGCCCTAACCCCCCTAAATCTAGCCCTAACCCCCTAAATTTAGCCCTAACCCCCGAATCCTAAACCTAGCCCTAACCCCCTAAACCTAGCCCTAACCCCCTAAACCTAGCCCTAACCCCTAGCCCTAACCCCCCCTAAACCTAGCCCAACCCCCTAAACCTAGCCCTAACCCAACCCCCTTAATCCTAGCCCTAACCCCCTTAAACCTAGGGTTAGGGTGTTAGTATTAGGGTTAGCCGCTGGGATTATGGATGTCTGGAAGTTGGCCGTGTAGGGAAGTTGGGATGTCCGGCACTTGTTCTGTCTGGAAGTTGGCCGTTGGGATGTTGACATTAGTGAACCTGGCTGTAGGGATTTTGTCCGGCACCCATTCTGTATATAGTTACATGTTTACAGGTGCATTCTGTATATAGTCACTATGTTACGTGTTTACAGGTGCATTCTGTATATAGTCACTGTGTTACATGTTTACAGGTGCATTCTGTATATAGTCACTATGTTACATGTTTACAGGTGCATTCTGTATATAGTCACTGTTACATGTTTACAGGTGCATTCTTTTTCGAAGTATATTAATAGAGATCTCTTAAGGGGCTTTAGACTGGAGGAAGACTTGCTGGTGTCTGGGAGGTTATTCTGTATTTGCGGTTGTGACTTGCGTCATTTGGACTTGGGGGGCATGGAGATGGATTTGGGGTGCAGGCCTGAGGTTCCTCATTATTGTCTTGCCCTCTATGTGTGCAGAATGGTTGTGCAATCTGAGTTGTGCATGAATAATGTTATCTGTCTATTGTACGGTCTATCTGTTTACCTGCTGCATATTTGAGGATTTGTAAATCTGCCTTGTCAGGCAAACACTGTCCCATTATCTGATTCCTGTTACAATGGTTTATGTAAATTAATGTGGTCTCTTCATTGCCAATTTATGTAAACTTCTACACTGTTATCTAATGCATTCAGGCATTCTGATGCTAGGCCTGTGATTATATGGCGCCATATTGTTTCATGTCTGGACATATCTGGTTCCCTTGAGGCTGGAGGGGGGCATGGTGTAATGCTCAATTGTCTGTAGCCCCTCCACGAACTAATATAATATAATATAATCTAATATATATATATATATATATATATATTATATATTATATTATATTATATTATATTACAAAAAACAGTCCTAGTGTAAAAACTAGTTGGTCTCAAAGAGACGTGCAAATAGCAATAAACGTGCAAATAACAGTCAAAAAATGTGCAAATTCACAATACGTAGTTCATCTGGTTATAGAAAAACCTTAAAACTTGCAGCAAATGCGAGAAAAAGTGCATGTGCTTAAAATAACGTCTTCTCAATTAAGTGCACACACGGGTTATGCGCTAAAACGCAAAGTGCTAATAATTCTCTAATAGGTTAAAAGAGCGAAGAGTCAAAGAGTCCTAGACCACAGCAAAGTGCACCTGCAAGTGTGCAAAATGTAAATGAATCAAAGTCTTGTGATCACAAGTAATTACATAGCATAAGAGCCATGTTGTCGTGATGAGAGGTCCGCTTTTCCTGCTCCTCTCCTCAGTGAATAGCTCATGAAAGAAAAAAAGGGGGAAAAGAGAAAAACAATAGTGCAGACTGTTTCATATATTTCAAGAGCATAAACAAGGGGGGGAGAAGAATCTCTCACAAATTATAGAGCCTAGTAGATCCCTGGCTCTGGGTTGAAGCGCCTCACACCAGATATAGGGTGGCGTATCCCTTCTTTGTCCTCCAGTTGGCCTCAAATAAAAGACAGGTAGAGAGACGGCGCTCCAATAGCGTAACACGGTAAATTACAATGGCAGTCAAATAATGACTTTTCAGTTTCATTCACCAATGGTCGAGCCTCGGTTCTCTCAGGCTCAGCTTGTAAACAGATTGTACCCCTGAATTCGGTGTGTACCTCACCTCTCTCTCCTGGAACACCTTTCACTTCCCGCTTCTGTACTCGTGCTCAGCCAAGAAATAGTTGGGGGAGGGTGAGGATATAAGGGAAGAGAGAAAATTAGTTTGAAGAGCCCCTCAGTCTGAAGGGTCTATCAAGTAAATACTGAGAAACTGGGGTAAAAATTCAAAAAAGGTTTATTAATAGTAATACATAATTGTTAAAATGGGGGGGGGGGTCACTGAACGCGTTTCGGCACTTGACCTGTGCCTTCTTCAAGCAGTGTGGTATCTGTGATAGGGGAAGAGTGCATTTGCTTGTCTCCTTTTATATTATAAAAGTTATTTAAGTCCACCTGAATCAAAGTCTCTACAATTGGTTGTATACTTCCGGTTTTGCGGTCATGTGACTGTCATCGGTATGCGTCGCGGCCATCTTGCTTTTGCGTTCCAGCGTGGAAGTTCCGCATTTTCGCTCGGTTTTCATCTACTAACGTTCGTTTATTGAAAAATAGCACAACGAAAGGGGCACCAGGTACTCAACAAAAGGGCATAACCCAAAACAACATGAAAAACGAATCAATTTGCACAAAGTGCAACTAGAGTACCAAGAGTAGGTTAATTTAATGATACACATAAACAAACAATGAATGAAAAATTGCAAGGTTGGTAGTAGAGGGTGTGGAGGGTGGGACAAGGACCACCAATCAATAAGCAAAAATGCACAATGAAAGGGTAGAAAAGTCTATACCTCGGCGGTTCAAGCCACCTACATAACCAATAATGTAATGAGGAGTACCAGACAGCATATAGCAAACCCAACCAACTACCCTCACCAACCAGAATACAGTTAAAAACAACAACAAGGAGGCATAGCTTGACGCGTTTCGCCCGTCTGGGCTTAGTCTGAAGCTAGTGTGCCTTGAATATTCACCCCAATATATATAGGTACCTAAATTAAACAAATACCAGGCAGCTGGACGGAAAATCAATATGGGGAAATCACTTCCGGGTACGCTGGTGATCACATGACAAATGAGACCAATGAATTAACAGGAACATCATGGGTGCAAAAAGGGCCAATCGAGAAGCAGTGGAGGTCACATGGGATCAATGACCAATCAACAGCTCCCAGTGTCCAGGAATAAACAGAGTGGATTCTGCAGCGTACTTCCGGGTATGTCGGCGATCACATGGCAATTAGAACCTATAGGATAACAGGAACATCATGGGTGCAAAATGGCCAATCAAGAAACAGTGGAGGTCACATGCGATCAATGGCCAATCAACGGCTCCCAGTGTCCAGAAATGATCAGAATGGACTCTGCAACATACTGATCAACTAAGAAAGGGGCAAGAATGAGAATAAACCACTGCAGCCTGCAAGAATACACTATAATGTTGCCATAAGGCTATAAGCGTGACATAAAAGATCAAACTGAATAGCAGGACATCCTAATGCCGATATAATAAATTAGGCCTGAGATGTGTGGAGACCTTTTTAACACGCAGAGGCGAGTCACACCTCATTCATACTAAATTCATGATCCGCCTCCTTGAATTTGTACTTCGCCACAACTACTTCTTGATTGGCCCATTTTGCACCCATGATGTTCCTGTTATCCTATTGGTTCTAATTGCCATGTGATCGCTGACATACCCGGAAGTACGCTGCAGAATCCACTCTGTTTATTCCTGGACACTGGGAGCTGTTGATTGGTCATTGATCCCATGTGACCTCCCCTGCTTCTCGATTGGCCCTTTTTGCACCCATGATGTTCCTGTTAATTCATTGGTCTCATTTGTCATGTGATCGCCAGCGTACCCGGAAGTGATTTCCCCATATTGATTTTCGGTCCAGCTGCCTGGTATTTGTTTAATTTAGGTACCTATATATATTGGGGTGAATATTCAAGGCACACTAGCTTCAGACTAAGCCCAGACGGGCGAAACGCGTCAAGATATGCCTCCTTGTTGTTGTTTTTAACTGTATTCTGGTTGGTGAGGGTAGTTGGTTGGGTTTGCTATATGCTGTCTGGTACTCTTTATTACATTACTGGTTATGTAGGTGGCTTGAACCGCCGAGGCATAGACCTTTCTACCCTCTCATTGTGCATTTTTGCTTATTGATGGTGGTTCCCACCCTCCACACCCTCTACTACCAACCTTGCAATTTTTCATTCATTGTTTGTTTATGTGTATCATTAAATTAACCTACTCTTGGTACTCTAGTTGCACTTTGTGCAAATTGATTCGTTTTTCATGTTGTTTTGGGTTATGCCCTTTTGTTGAGTACCTGGTGCCCCTTTCATTGTGCTATTTTTCAATAAACGAACGTTAGTAGATGAAAACCGAGAGAAAATGCGGAACTTCCACGCTGGAACGCAAAAGCAAGATGGCCACGACGCATACCGATGACAGTCACATGACCGCATTCACCGCAAAACCGGAAGTATACAACCAATTGTAGAGACTTTGATTCAGGTGGACTTAAATAACTTTTATAATATAAAAGGAGACAAGCAAATGCACTCTTCCCCTATCACAGATACCACACTGCTTGAAGAAGGCACAAGTCAAGTGCCGAAACGCGTTCAGTAACCCCCCCCCCCTATTTTAACAATTATGTATTACTATTAATAAACCTTTTTTGAATTTTTACCCCAGTTTCTCAGTATTTACTTGATAGACCCTTCAGACTGAGGGGCTCTTCAAACTAATTTTCTCTCTTCCCTTATATCCTCACCCTCCCCCTCCTTCCTCCCCCAACTATTTCTTGGCTGAGCACGAGTACAGAAGCGGGAAGTGAAAGGTGTTCCAGGAGAGAGAGGTGAGGTACACACCGAATTAAGGGGTACAATCTGCTTACAAGCTGAGCCTGAGAGAACCGAGGCTCGACCATTGGTGAGTGAAACTGAAAAGTCATTATTTGACTGCCATTGGGATCTACTAGGCTCTATAATTTGTGAGTGAGATTCTTCTCCCCCCCCCTTGTTTGTTTCATATATTTCAAGTGAGAATAGTCTGCACTATTGTTTTTCTCTTTTCCCCCTTTTTTTCTTTCATGAGCTATTCACTGAGGAGAGGAGCAGGAAAAGCGACCTCTCATCACGACAACATGGCTCTTATGCTATGTAATTACTTGTGATCACAAGACTTTGATTCATTTACATTTTGCACACTTGCAGGTGCACTTTGCTGTGGTCTAGGACTCTTTGACTCTTCGCTCTTTTAACCTATTAGAGCATTATTAGCACCTTGCGTTTTAGCGCATAACCCGTGTGTGCACTTAATTGAGAAGACGTTTTTTAAGCACATGCACTTTTCTTCGCATTTGCTGCATGTTTTAAGGTTTTTCTATAACCAGATGAACTACGTATTGTGAATTTGCACATTTTTTGACTGTTATTTGCATGTTTATTGCTATTTGCACGTCTCTTTGAGACCAACTGGTTTTTAGTGACACATATCATTTTAGGTTACCGTACAAGCACCTGAAGGGCCTTTTTGGGCCAGGGTTCAATAGATATATAGAATTACCACTGCCCCACTAGGACTGTTTTTCTGTTTATGTTATGTGCAACACCTTGTAGGCTGCAACCCCAAATTTCAGACCCATAAATTAGCGCCTCCACAGATAACCCCCAATTTTTAATGTGTATATATATATATATCAAACCACAGGGTGGGTTGCACTCAACCTAAACTTGCAACACAAGCGGGTGCATCCAAGACCAAAAATACAAAACACGAAAAAGGAGCACTCCATACCAATGACCACCTTCATCCACCATTTTGTGCAAGAAAAAAAAAAATACATTTCAAAAACCTACTGAGGTAAAATGATGGGGATTCAGTTAACAAAGTATGATCACAATTTGCGTAAGCCTGTCACAATCGCCAATGTACCCATCGTTGACAGGTCCGATCTTACTTGACTGTATCTGCTTTTACAGAATTAACTCACCATAGAGCTTCCCAGCAGGCACCAGCCTTTATAGGGTGTCACTGTGGGACATACCTGTGAACAGGGAGGGGTGCATACCCAGGAAAGTAGTCAGCTCTCCATATATAAAAAGCAAACCACAGTGACGCCCTATAAAGGCTGGTGCATGCTGGGAAGCTCTAAGGTGAGTTAATTCTGTAAATGCAGATTCGGTCAAGTTAGATAGGACCTGTCAACGATGGGGTACATTGGCGACTGTGACAGGCTTACGCAAACTATGATCATACTTTGTTAACTGAATCCCCATCATTTTACCTCAGTAGGTTTTTGAAATGTGTTTTTTTTTTTTTTTTTTTTTGCACAAAATGGTGGATGAAGGTGGTCATTGGTATGGAGTGCTCCTTTTTCGTGTATATATATATATATATCTCTCATTTCTATCCTGTATTTTTGGGAACCATTTGTGTCTGGGTCTGGGTCTGGGGTTATCTTTCCATTTCAGGATTTATAAGGGTGAAGCTGGTGGGGGGGAGGAGGGTGTAACTCTCAGCGAGTAGAGTGGACACCCTGGTGAGGAAGGGGAGCCTAGCGTGCAGAGCACAAGCAGGAAGGCAGCAGCATCTGCAGCCGTGTTCTGGGATCACCTCCTGGCAGCCAAGCTATAGCACCCCTGGTCCTTGTGGGGGACAAGCCCAGCGTTACATCACACCCGGTATCTGCACATATATACACACTTTTTTTTGGAGGTACACAACATATATATTGAGGTAAGCACTGATCTCGTAGTTTCTTCTGTTTTGGAATGTCTATCTTGTGGTGGAAGGGATATACCTCCCTCCTTCGTAAAGAACTGCTGCTGGACGCAAGGAAACTGTATAAGATTTTGAAAGTCATTTGTTACAGGTTATCTCTTGCTTGCTGCTCTGTACATGTCATATACTTTATGACCATTAGCGGGTAGCTGTTTTTATTAGATTTTTGTCACATTTTATTTTGAAATAATTTGACCCCTTTAATAGCAGACCGGTAGCACGTGGCGGGAGGGAGTTAATGCTGGCTAGGTGTACTAGAATGCCCCGTCACTAGGTGCCGCAGGTGCCACTCCTTCGACTCGTCCACACAGCTGACTCCCATCATTGGCTGTAGAGATGGCCTAAGTTCAGGCTCTCCCGCAGCAGCCAATGGTGTGCGCTGAGTGCTGGGCAGGGCCGAGGCAGTCCATAGAAGTCAACGGGGCATACTAGTAGTGCCAAAACTGGGAAATATTTTTCTGTTTTGGAAAAACAAAAAAATATTTAGCATTTTAAAAAAAATTAAAAACCGTTTCTCGCTGTGCTCACATCAAAGAAGGGTTAGAATCTGCTGCCTTAACTACTTGGCTGCGATGGATGCGCTGAGCTCGTCCAGCCAAAAGGGCTGTGCGCGTCCTATCATTGCAGCCGTGATCAGCTGGTATTTCGGCCGAATGCTGCAGCCTCCCATTGCGGGCTAACATCTTGGATGTCAGCCCAGCCTCCGGGACTCCGGCCGGCCCAATGGCGTCATCACTAGGGATGAGCCGAACATCCCCCGAGTTCGGTTCGGGCCCGAACCCGAACTTTCCATATGTTCGGGTCCGAACCCGAACTCCATGCAAGTCAATGGGGCTGAAAATTCGGTTTTTAGAGTGCCCTCCAAGAGGGCATAAATGCTAAATATTTGCCATAAAAGGTGTATGGGGGTCCGGGTAGTGCCCTGGGGGACAGGAAACAAGGACAAAAAGTTTAAATAAACGTTTTTAAAGGGACAGTGAGTTTTCCATGAAATAAGGGTTAAAAATAAAAACGAAAAATTCCTTCAAATATCGTGCCTAGGAGGTCCCCATAACCTGCCCGTGAAGTGGCAGATTTCTAGGATGTATAGAAACACTTAAAAACAAAATTACGTTTCAAATGACGGTAAATGCTTTTCCTTTTAATCTATCCATAAACAACTGATTGGGGCGGCAGTCTGTATGAAAAGAGGAGACATTTTCGGACACGTAGAAAAAGTTTTAGTGATTTTTTTTGGGCTAAATTATTGTGAAACTTATGCAGGCTTTGGATGAATGTAACAATAGGTGCTTCAAAATTGGTCCTTTAGCATCCCCAACAGTGCCGTCACACCGTAACCCCTCTGAGGATATGAATCTGATACAGGCGTCAGTGGCAGTGCACCCAAATATTGTGCTTTTGGTGCCAGGCCTACAAGTACTATCATACAGTAACCCCTCTGTGGTATTGTGGAAGAATGCAGGGGTGGACCATGTGGTCCTATATTGAAAAGATATGAATCTGGTCAAGGCGTCAGTGCACCCAGATATTCTGACTTTGGTGCAAGACTGCCAGGCCAGCAAGTACAATCATACAGTAACCCCTCTGTGGTATTGTGGAAGAATGCAGGGGCAAACCTTGCGGTCCTATATTAAAAAGATATGCATCTGGTAAAGGCGTCAGTGCACCCAGATATTGTGCTTTTGGTGCCAGGCCTGCAAGTGCCATCATAATACAGTAACCCCTCTGTGGTATTGTGGAAGAGTGCAGGGTTGGACCCTGTGGTTCAAAAAATTTAAATGATATAAATCTGGCACAGGCGTCAGTGCAGCCAAATATTGTGGTATTGTGGAAGAGTCCAGTGCTGGAGGTTTTGTGAATGCAGAAGAGGACATCCCTGATCTATTCCATTACTTCAGCATCAGGGGATTGATAGCTGCTGATCCAGGACTGATTCATTTTTATAAATGTCAGCCGGTCTACAGAGTCGGTGGAGAGACGCACTCTTTTGTCTGTGACAAAACCTCCTGCGGCACTGAACGTCCTTTCAGAAAGCACGCTAGATGAAGGGCAACCTAGTAGCTGCATAGCATATTGGCTAAGTTCTGGCCAGTGATCCAATCTCAACACCCAGTAAGCCAGTGGATCATCTGCTGGAAAGGTATCCAGGTCTGCCCTTGCCCCTAGGTAGTCCTGCACCATATGGTGAAGACGCTGGAAATGGGTGCCTACATTTGACGTCCCTGGGCGTCGTGGAATAAAAAAATTAAAAATGCATCAGTCAAGCGGCCCTGGCCTTCACCACTATTCCTCTGATCATCCGCAGCCTCAGAAGCACCTGTGTCAGCACTTGGTAACCTACCAGTGCCTGGAAAGGTGTTACACAAGTGTCGCTTTATAGCGTCCTCAAGTTTTTTCATCCTGTGCTCCCTCTGTGCGGGCAGGATGAGCTCTGCAACTTTACCCTTGTATCATGGATCAAGAAGGGCTGCCAACCAGTAATGATCCCTCTCCTTGATAGCACGAATCCTGGGGTCCTTTAGCAGGCTTTGCATTATTAGGGAGCCCATGCAGCGTAGGTTGGAGGTGGCATTAGCTTCCGAGTCTTCCTGCTCAATGAGGAGGATGACCCCATCGTGCACTTCCTCCTCCCAGCCACGCACTAGCCCTTGTGTTTCTAGGCACACGAAACCCTCCCTTGAGGAATCCCCACCTTCAATATTCCGCCTCCTCCTGTCTGATATGAGTAGGGGAAGGAATCCATCCATGCTTGCTGGACCACGTGTCTAAAGTCACTTCTTCTTATTATTATTATTCTTATAAAGCGCCAGCATATTCTGCAGCGCTGTACAATAGGCACAGTATAGACATTGTTACAATACAATACATTGAACAACATTTGACAAACCGTACAGGAGGAGATGAGGGCCCTATTCCCGAGAGGAACTCACAATCTAGGAGGGTTGGGGTTGGAAACCGGAGGAGAAGACTGTAAGGTGAGAGTGATTGATGGTTGGGTGGTAGGCTTCCCTACACCTTGTTGCTGACTGCCTTTCCCAATGACTGGATAACATTGTCTTCCACGTGCTGGTATAGTGCTGTAATGGCGTTTTGGAACCTGCCACTGTGGTACAGCAAATTCACGGAAGGGAGAGTCCACCAGCTGGAAAGGCAGCAGCTGTAATGCAAGTAATTTTGCTAAGCTGGCATTTAGACGCTGTGCTTGGGGATGGTTGGGACTATATTTTTTCTTACGCTGCAGTAGCTGCGGCAACGTAATCTGACTGCGTAAATCTTCAGCTGCTGGGATGATGTCACATTGTGAGGAAGGACCTGGTATATCCATTACTGTAGCATCATCCCGGTCAGTGGAGTTTGGAGTCAATGACATGGCAGGACATATATTTGGGGTAGAGACAGGTGAGGAGGAACTACGCAAAGTGTTGCGCCAATGGGATGCGTGGCGGGTGGTCATATGTCGCCTCAAGCACGTGGTACCCAAGTGTCCGGTGTCTATCCCACGCTTCAGCCTCATCTGACATAGATTACAAATAGCAACGGTGCCAATCACTCCCACTCCCACAAATCCCATTCCCACCTTCTCTTTCTCACCCTCCTGCTGTTACTCTATTCAGGTGACATATCCCCTAACCCTGGCCCCACAACACATCCAAAACTTCCCTCTCATCCTATCAATATCGCACATAAATCACCTCCCTGCAAGCCCAGCAACCTCATTCCATATCCCTCAGCGCCTGTCCTCTTTCTCCTGCGCCCTCTGGAACGCTTTCTCTGTGTGCAACAAACTCACAGCAATCCATGACCTCTTCCTTTCAAACTCTTTCAACCTCCTAGCTTTAACTGAAACCTGGCTAACTCCCTCTGACACGGCCTCCGTTGCTGCTCTCTCACATGGCGGTCTACACTTGAGCCATACCCCCAGACCGGGTGAGAGAAATGGTGGCGGGGTCGGAATCCTGCTCTCTCCCACCTGCACCTACCAGCATCTCCCTCCACCCCCATCCCTCTCCTTCTCCTCCTTCAAGACACACTGCATCCGCCTGTTCTCTCCTCTGGCTCTCAGGGTGGCAGTCATCTACCGCCCACCGGAACCAACCTCCCAGTTCTTTGAGCACTTTGCTACCTGGCTTTCTCACTTCCTGTCTTCTAATCTTCCATGCCTAATTCTCGGGGACTTCAACATTCCCATTGATGATCCTTCCGCCCCTGCTGCCTCCAAACTTCTTCACTCACGTCCTCCCTTGGACTCACACAATCCTCCCTCCTCCCTACCCACCGCGATGGTCACGCTATTGACCTTATCTTTTCCAACCTCTGCTCCATTTCTGAGTTCAACTGTCGCCCTTTCCCCATCTCTGACCACCACCTTCTCTATTTCAACCTATCTGGACTTCCTAAACACCCTGCTCCCCCACGCCGCACACACACTCGCAGAAATCTACATGCTGTGGACCCCCATTAATTCTCCAACCTACTTCACCACCTCCCTCATACCTCATCCTTCACCTGCCCTGATGCTGCCACTAATCACTACAACACTACGCTTATCTCTGCTCTAGACACTCTTGCTCCTCTTCGACTCTGTAAGGCCCCACGCCGCCAGCTTCAGCCCTGGCACACCCTCCAGACTCGCTACCTGCAAAGATGCTCCCGCACTGCAGAGCGTGCCTGGAGGAAATCCCGCTCTGAAGCTGATTTTGTTCACTTCAAGTTTATTCTCCGGTCATACACCTCTGCCCTCCACTTGGCCAAACAATCCTTCTTCTCATCTCTTATATCTACGCTGTCCTCTAACCCTAAACGGCTCTGGTCCACCTTCAACACCTCCTCCACCCACCCGCACCTCCCCCTCAGCTGCCTTCAACGCTCAAGACCTGGCAGACTACTTCCTCAGTAAAACTTTAACTATCAGAAGCAACATCCCAACACAAGATAGTTATCTGCCACCTCCACTCCCACAGGTCCCTCGCCACCTCTGCCGCTTCCTCCCAGCCACTGAGGACGAAGTCAATTCCTTATTGTCCTCCTCACATCTCACCACGTGCCCGCTCGACCCCATTCCCTCACATCTAATTCCTCCCTCTCTCCTCCTCCCTCACCCCTGCTCTCACACACATCTTCAACCTATCTCTCTCCACTGGCTCCTTTCCATCCGCCTTCAAACACGCGCTAGTTACCCCTTTACTAAAGAAACCATCCCTAGATCCCAACTCTCCATCCAACTACCGCCCTGTATCCCTGCTTCCCTTCACATCAAAGCTCTTAGAAAAACTAGTCTTCAACCGCCTCTCCCTCTTCCTGTCCTCCAATTCCCTACTTGACCCCCTGCAATCTGGCTTCCGTCCCCTACACTCAACTGAAACTGCCCTCACCAAAGTCACCAACGACCTCCTAACTGCTAAAAAACACGGCCACTATTCTATTCTCATCCTGCTTGACCTCTCGGCTGCTTTTGACACTGTTGACCACCCCCTCCTTCTACAGACCCTCAACTCTCTGGGTCTCGGTGACACTGCACTTGCTTTGGTTGACTCCTATTTATCCAACAGGTCCTTCTGTGTGTCCTTTGCTGGTAACTCCTCCTCCCCATTGCCTCTATCTGTTGGTGTACCTCAAGGCTCTGTCCTTGGTCGTCTGCTCTTTTCCATCTACACCTCCTCCCTGGGCAAAATCATCAACAGCTTTGGCTTTAATTACCACCTCTACCTTTCAAAAGTCAGTGACTGTTTATCTGGCATCTCCTCCTGGATGGCCTCCCATCACCTAAAGATCAACATGTCAAAGACTGAACTCCTACTTATTCCTCCCTCCAATGCCTCCCCACCTCCTGACTTCTCTATCATGGTGGAGGGAATCACCATCTCTGCATCAAACCAAGTTCGCTGTCTTGGAGTTACACTTGACTCTGCTCTTTCCTTCATCCCGCACATCAAGTCTCTTTCCTCCTCCTGCCGATACCAACTGCGTAATTTTTCCAGAATTCGGCCATTTCTTACCGCTGTCACCACAAAACAACTCCTACACGCCCTGGTAATCTCCCGACTCGACTATTGCAATAATCTCTTATCTGGCCTCCCTCTGTCCCGCCTCTCCCCCCTACAATCCATCCTGAACGCCTCCGCCAGGCTAATTCACCTCACCCGCCGCTCTGTCTCTGCCGCTCCCCTCTGCGAGTCCCTTCACTGGCTCCCCATCCACTGCAGAATT
Source organism: Leptobrachium leishanense (assembly GCA_009667805.1). NCBI lineage: Eukaryota > Metazoa > Chordata > Amphibia > Anura > Megophryidae > Leptobrachium > Leptobrachium leishanense. Next base: position 24,554 of record RXON01001845.1, on the reverse strand, counting down.
AAGTTCAAAATCCTTATCCTTACCTACAAAACCCTCACTTACTCAGCTCCCCACTACCTGTCTTCCCTAATCACCAAATACACCCCAGCCCGCTCCCTAAGGTCAAACAGTGACCTGCGCCTAGCTTCTCCCCGCATCACCTCTTCCCATGATAGACTGCAGGATTTCTCACGTGCAGCCCCCACTCTCTGGAATGCTCTCCCTCGTACTGTCAGACTTTCCCCTAAATTCTCTTCCTTCAAACGCTCCCTTAAAACATTCCTATTTAGGGAAGCCTACCACCCAACTCACTGACGCAACCATCAATCACTCTCACCTTACAGTCCTCTCCTCCTGTTTCCAACCCCAACCCTCCTAGATTGTGAGTTCCTACGGGAATAGGGCCCTCATCTCCTCCTGTACTGTTTGTCAAATGTTGTTCAATGTATTGTAACCCTGTCTATACTGTGCTTATTGTACAGCGCTGCGGAATATGCTGGCGCTTTTATAAATAAAGAATAATAATAATAATAATAATGGGGTCTGCTGCACATTTCTTAAAGAACTCCCAGCAGACAGCAGAATTCCTGCGTGTGTGCTTTGAGACAACAGCGCTCTGCACCGGAGCAGCTCAGACATGTGATGCCTTGGACTGGCTAGTGCTACGGTTGGTCATAGAGGATGTTGTGCCTCGTGTTTGCTGTGCCTCCTCCTCCCCCTCTTCCTCACTTGATTCCTCTGTTCGATCAGGCACCCAGGTGGAGTCAGTGACCTCATCATCATTGTCATCATCACCCCCTATCTCCTCGTCACTGGAGCCAACTTGGCAGTATGCTGCAGCTGCTGGGGCAACATGAGTGCCAGTTATTTGTGTGTCATCACTGGCACCCCCTTCCTCTAGGTTGATTATACTCCTTTCCTCAGCCTCAGAGATTGAATCAGAGCACTGTACTTGCTGCGCATCCTCAAGCAGCATGTCACTGTCATTGTAGTCAAACAATTCAGCTGACTCCTCCGTGTGTGATAGCGAGGCTACGGCAGGAGTAGCTGTGGACATGGAGGCTGCATTAGATTTATTTATTTATAAAGGATTTTAGCAGGAAGGATACATTGAGATTTCTCTAGTTTTCAAGTATGTCCTGGGTTCAAGAACATTGAAGTGTTACAGTTACAGAAATACAAAGTAATACAATGCAAGATATTAAAAAAAACAACACAAATATACAGATTAACAGAAAATAAATATGTAGGAAATAGTCACTAGGTTACATGTTTACAGGTGCATTCTGTATTGAGGTATATTGGTAAGGAGCTCTTGAGTGACTTAAGACTGGGGGAAGATTTGATGGTGTCTGGGAGGTTATTCCATAATTGCGGTGCTCTGTAGGAAAATGAGGACCGAGCCACTGCCTTTATGTATTGTGGTATTGCAAGTAAGGTGCTGGTCCTGGATCGGAGGTTATAGGATGAGGGAGCTGCTGGGGGAAGCAGTCTATTCAGGTAGGGTGGCAGCTTCCCAGAAATGCTCTTAAACACCAGGCTGGAAAGGTGAAGGGTGCGTCTAGATTCCAGTGATGGCCAGTTTAGCTCTTTTAACATGTCACAATGGTGGGTCATGTAGTTACATTGTAGTGCAAAGCGGCATAATGAGTTAAACAATGTAGTAAGTTTATGAAGGTGTGTTTGCGGGGCGGCTGCATACACTACATCTCCGTAGTCAATAGCCGGCATAAGCATTTGCTGTACCATCTGCTTTCTTACCGCGGGACTCAGGCAGGATTTGTTTCTGTACAGGGCACCTAGTTTGGGGTAAAGTTTAGATGAGAGTTTTTCGATGTGGGGGCCAAAGGATAGATTAGGGTCCAACCACATACCTAGATATTTGAGAGAAGTGACTGTGGTCAGCAGGCCATTTGATTTTGTCCCAACACATAGATGGGGATTTTGCAATTTGTGTAGTTTAGGTGCTGTTCCAAAGAGCATCGTTACAGTTTTGTCAGTATTTAAAAAAAGTTTGTTGTTTTTGATCCACTTTTCTACCTCTGTGAATTGTTCTTGCAGCACGGCCTCCAGCTGCGGGAGATTTGGTTTGCTGGTATAGATTACAGTGTCGTCTGCGTACATATGCGATACTTATGATTGAAACCAGCGATCACCAATGCCAGAGTTTTTAAGTTGTTCTAACAAGATGCCATGGTCTACCGTGTCAAAAGCCTTGGCAAAATCAAGGAAGATGCTCCAGTTAGGTTTCCTTGTTCCATCCCAGCTTGGATATCATTGCAGACTTTTAAAAGGGCGGTTGTAGTTGAGTGATTTGGACGAAAGCCTGATTGATCCGGGGTTAAGTAGTTCCAATATTGATAATAATCACGTAATTGTGTGTAGACGCATTTTTCCAAGACTTTTGACATTACAGGGAGCAACGATATCAGACGGTAGTTGGATACCAAAGTACTGTCACCACTTTTATGGATAGGTACCACTCTTGCAGTCTTCCAGAGCTTGGGTATGTATCCAGTCGCCAGTGACTCATTTATTAGGGTTGCGACAGGATTTGCAATTGCTGGCGCATTGATTTTCAGCAGCATTATTAGCAGCGGTATTTGATCAGGTCCAGACTGGTATTTCATTTTTTGCTTACGGAGAAGTTTAGTAACTACACTGACAGGCACTGGTCTAAAACTGAATTCCTGTCTGATACAGGGACTTTGCACAGTTGGGGGGGGGCTGACCTGCATGAGGCCTATCTGATTGCATGTCATTTCCTAGCTTGGCAATCAAAGTGGTGGCACATCCAACAACATAATCATTAAAGGCATTTGCTACATCTAGGGGGTGTTGCAGGGTTTGGTTGTTTACTTTGACAGCAGCCGGCTGGGAGTGGACTGGGGGTGCTTGTATGTTACTTATGGTTCTCCAAAAGTTTCTAGGGTTTGATATGTTATTGTTTAGATTTTCATTGAAGTAATGGGCTTTGGCCATTTTTGTTTGTTTTGTGCATTCATTCCGACATTTTCGGTATTCGTAGTGATCGTTCATGGAACGAGTACTCTTGAAATTTGACCACAGTGAATCTCTAAGCTGGTACATTAGTGTAAGATTAGCTGTAACCCAGGGGAGATGGGTCCCTTTTACTCGCACTTTACGCAGCGGGGCATGGGAATTCCAGACTTGCAGGAGCTCAGACTGAAAGTATTCAACTGCACAGTCTAGGTCTGGGATTAGGTTTAGCCTGTACCAGGGGAGCTGTTTGAGATCACTTAGGAAGGATTCAAGAATAAATTTCTTGAAAGACCTGGTGGTTATTACCTTTTGGGGGAGATTTCAAGGCCTTAATTTTCCGCACGCAGTACACTAGACAATGGTCACTAAAGCTATTAGCAAGAACGCCTGCCTCCTGTATTCTATCAGGAGATGAGGAGAGAATCCAGTCCAGCAAGGTATGGTTAGGGCTTTTCATATTAATGCGAGTGGGGGAGGAGATTAATTGAGTTAGCTGCAAAGTTTTAAACAGTGAGCAGTGTTTATTGTTTTTAGGATTTAGCCAATCTGTATTAAAATCGCCGAGGACCAGCAGTTCACTTTTTTGGTTTTGGGCAAGTAGGTTATTAAGGATTTGAGATATGTCAGAGAGGGAGTGCACTGGAGAGCTCGGTGGACGATAGAACCCAGCAACAATGATTGAGTTACTGAATGGGATCTCAATTATACCAGAGAGGAAATCAAAGGTGACAGGAGAGCTAGAAGTCTGTAAGGGGGTGATGCTTTGGCAGCTGAGGTGGACTGTAAACCACTACAAGCCTGGCTGGCAGAGGACTCGGAGGATGAGGATGGCCTGGTTAGCCATTCCACCAAATCCTCTGTATGTTGCTGCTGCTTAAGACGGCCAGCACCAGTTAGAAAGGACAAGCCTGCCCCTGCAGAGGATGCACCACGTCCACCACGACCAGAGGCACAGCCTCCCGACACAGGGGCTGCTTGCCCACTTATCTGTGTCTGGGAACGTCTGTCCTTTTTGTTCTTTCAGACATGGTGAGTGATATATTGATTAAATATATACAGAACTCTGATTCAACTCTGGTATAAAGATTAAAGATTTACAGAACTCTGGTATAACTCAGTGAGACACCCTGAAAGCTGGCAGCCAGTGACAAGACAGATTACAATTCCCAGAAACCTCCTATAAATCAGTGAGACCCCCTGATGGGTGCCAGTGACAAGACACAAACTACGATTCGCAGAAATCTGCTACAAGTCAGTGAGACCCCCTGATAGGACCCCCTGATAGCTGGCAACAGTGACAAAACACAGATTACAATTCGCAGAAACCTCCTAAAATGTAGTGTGACCCCCTGATGGGTGGCAGTGAGAAGACACAAATTACAAATCTCTGAAACCTCTTATAAATCAGTGAGACCCCTTGATGGGTGGCAGTGAAACCTCATATAAATTAGTGAGACCCCTTGATGGGTGGCAGTGAAACCTCCTATAAATCAGTGAGACCCCTTGATGGGTGGCAGTGAGAAGCCACAGATTACAAATATCAGAAACCTCTTATAAATCAGTGAGACCCCTTGATGGGTGGCAGCCAGTGAGAACACACGGATTATAACAATTCCCAAATATTTTGTAGAAATTAGTGACCCCCAAAATACTACGTGGTACTGGCTGTGTGATAAGACACAGATCCCCTCAATTCCCAAATATTTTGTAAAAATTAGTGACCCCCCCCCCAAAATACTGCTTGGTACTGGCTGTGTGACAAGAGACAGATAACCTCAATTCACAAATGTTTTAAAGAAATTTGTAACCCCCAAAAATACTTGCTGGCACAGTGACAAGACACACATCACCTAAATTCCCAGATATTGGGTAGAAATGAGACCCCCCCCCCACCAGACACCCCCAGTACCGTGGCAGACCGGCAGTAACAACACACAACAGCAATCTCCTATGAAATCTCCTCTCAAATGCGTGGTGAAGCCGTGCGTGGAAGCCTTATATAGTGTGCTGCGGGACTTAGCTCTGTGAGCCCATGATTGGGCAAAATTTGCCCAATCAGGACTCTGAGCGGTGCTTGGCATACTGTTGAACCTGTCTTGCACCAGACCTGTGGTCAGGTGCAAGGCTGTAGCCAATTACGAGCTTCAGGCCAGTGGGAGAATGCATTGTGGGCCATTGTGATGCATTGTGGTCGAACTTGCTCCGAACACCCGGAAATGTTCGGAGTTCGCGATCTAACCGAACAGGCTAAGTTCGGCCCGAACTCTGAACCGAACAGCTCATCCCTAGTCATCACGCTGTGCACGATGACGTCTATTTCAGGCACACCCCCCCCCCCACACACACTAGAGCAGGGAAAGTGCCTGAAGGGGAGGGTGGGTCCTTTGGAGCTCTCTCCCTCCCCATCAGAAAGGGCCACAGGCCAAAGGCAAGCACTGCTTGGAAGTGCACAGTCTGCCCTTCCAAGCGGTGCCTAACAATTCGCCACCAATCAGCGCCGGACCGCGGTCCTCTCCCATAGGTGGCCAACATCTTGGATGTCGGTGAAGCAATCTGGGATCTTTTGGGGTGTAAATAATGGAGATACAGGAGTCCACATGACTCTCCTCGCAGTTGAGGTTGTGTTTTAGATGAACCAATGCGTAATAACATCACCTCGCCATTTGCTCCTGGCGTGGGAAATGCGAAGGTGAATTAGGCCAGTGGCACTGTTCGCAAAACTGTTTTTTTTTTACATATATGTATATTTTGTTGTATCTCCAGTCAGGTCATTTTTTTGCTGCTGTCCCTTTCCGTGTTTTCTTTTTCAATCCCAAAGTGGAAATGTTTTTGGTGAGTGTATAATTAAAAACCCACCAGTCTGTCTCTTGGCTGAGAAGCGGCATGAGGACATGTAGTTTGCTTAGAAAGCAGCTTTTGGTTTCAGTAGGTTAGGACTAGGGATGAGCTGTTCGGTTCGATCAGTTCGGAGTTCGAACCGAACTTTGGTCGTTCGAAAGTTCGCGAACTTCGAACCTTTTGGGTGTGTTCGGTTCGAGTTCGCAAAAAAAAGGAAATTTTGAAAAAAGTATAAAAAATGCTTAAAAAAATACTAAAAAAATCTAGAAATAAAGAGACTCTTTACTGCAGAATATTAAATAATATAATATTATTTTGAAGCCACATTTTGTTAAATAACCGACATGTTAGATATCGTTCTTTCCGTCAGACTCCGCAGATTCATAATATATAATTTTTATATGTATACGTCCTGTCCTGACTGTATATTATGAAAAAATGCAATAAAAATTGAATTTTTAATCATCTGCAGTGTGTAAAGTGTTGTTTTTTTCACATTTTAGCACGTGAGCGTTTGTGGTTATGTTTTCTATGGGGTGAGCTTGTACAAAAATTAGAAATGGGGACTTGTTACATTTTGTGGGGGGAATTACGTGATTTATAGCAAACGCACCCCATAGAAAAAAATCATTAGTGCATCATCGTTCACATTATAATTGCAATGTGAACAATATTGCTGCATTAATAAAAATAACACAAAAAAAATACATGTTTGTTTTATTTTTTATACTGGTCATGTTGGGTATCAATCGAAAGGCCATGCTCAGGCCTTTCGATTGACACCCTCCATGACTCACTAGATGCCTGGAGATATTGGGGTTCAATAAACCCCCTATCTCCACCAGGGGATTTGCCTGGGCAATATATATACGCATGATGTGAGCTGGCCTGGGCAATATATATACGCATGTTGGCCATCTAAGCGTATCACAGAATCCACTGCCATGAAACTCCCAGTAATGTGCGGTGCATATAAGCGTATCACAGAAACCACTGCCATGAAACTCTGTTTACACTCCACAATGTTAAGTTAGGTGTCATTGGAGAGGTCAGAGCCCGGCCTTTCTAATGAGACCAAACACGATCCTGTAGAAAAAATACAAAATTTCCTCATTGCCCGCTTTTAACATCTAAAGCAATGTTATTTCTCACCTCGGGATTAAACATTCACAGAGTTATTCAGAGAGCGGTGAAAAGCAGGAGAATAACTGGAGAAGTGAAAATTCTAGGTCAAAATAGCCAAACCATAAAAATTCTCCCATTTATCTCACTTTCCAAATCAGCTATTTGGTCTAGATTGTTCTCTTCTCCTGCCAGTTCTCCTGGCTTTCACCTCTTTCTCGGGGTTGTTCAGAGAAAGGTGAAAAACAGGAGAATGGCAGGAAAAGAGAACAATCTGGACCAAATAGCCGATTTGGAAATTGAGATAAATGGGAGAATTTTTCTTGTTTGGCTATTTTGACCTAGAATTTTCACTTCTCCAGTCATTCTCCTGAGTTTCACCTCTCTCTGAATAACCCTGATAGTCATAAAACACAATCGGCCACAATACTCAGCCACTAATTGGGTTAGTCGAGACTCATGGGAAATGTAGTTCAAAAACAACTGGATGGCCAAGGTTGCTGCACCTCTGAATTATAAACATACAGGGTTATCCAAAGAGATCCGAATGGCTGGAGAAAGGTAACCGAACGCTGAAAATCAGCGTTCGTTTACCTTTCCTGGCCATTCGGCTATCCAGAGAGCAGGCAATTTACCAAATCCTGGCGAATTGCCTGCACATACGGTGCCTGTTTGGTGCCTGTTCGAGGGAAGTGAAATCCCCATGAAAAAGCACTGCTTCGGCTATTCGGAGAACACAAACCAGCAGTGAAAGGTTCCTGAAATGTCCTGCCATTCGGTGGTTTAATTCGGCAGGTTTATTCAGGCGAATCCCATAGGCTTCAATGTTAAAAATATTCCCGTTTTAATTCAATATCTAATAAACCGTTCATTATAAAATTCTGCAGTAAAATGTCTCTTTATTTATAGATTTTATTTTTTGGATATTTTAAGCATTTTCATGGATTTTTTTTTTAACTTCTTTTTTCTGTAACAGCCCTTTTATTATCATTCCCTGGACCTCATGTGTAAATTTCAGACATTTACGCTCAGTAGTTTCTTTGCAAACAGCGTTTCACTTTTCAAACATTCAAGCAAACTGTTTTGCTAATTTATTCACTGCATTTGTCTGCGGTGTCGGCTTTTTCCGGCGGCTTCACTGCGTGTGATCGTCTTCTGCTTGGCTTTTTCCGGCGGGTTAATCTAGATGTTTTTGCGGGTTTTCGGCGTGCATTCGCCGGGTTTTGCGGTTAGTTTTCGGCAGGTTTGCGGCGACCTTTCCCTGCAATTCGGGAACCCTGTGGTGCTTGCTGAATACACAGCAGGGTCGCCGAACTGGGAGTCGTCAAAACACACCGAATTGAAGAGAACGAAAAGTCATCGAACGTGCGGTGACTTTTCGATTCTCTTTGAATTACCCTGATTGTAATGATATATTTAGGCTGAATGTGTGAGAGTGTGTGCGTGTGTATGTATGCATAAGGGTGCGTGTGTGTGTATATATGGGTGCACACCCTAATGCAATAGGCTGTGCACGCCTATGATGATGGCGCATCTGTGACTGTCTGTGAGCATGATGTGAGCTGGCCTGGACAATATATATACGCATGATGTGAGCTGGCCTGGGTCTGGGCAATATATATACGCATGATGTGAGCTGGCCTGGGTCTGGGCAATATATATACGCATGATGTGAGCTGGCCTGGGTCTGGGCAATATATATATACGCATGATGTGAGCTGGCATGGGCAATATATATATACGCATGATGTGAGCTGGCCTGGGAGATATATATATATATATATATATAGAGAGATTCAAGAGAGAGACCGCATCACGGAGTCTAAGCCAAAAACGATTTAATAATGAATAAATTCTTCAACGTTTCAGTCCAACATGGACTTTCTTCAGGAATACAAAAACACCCATAGAGACATACATTTTATAATGGAGTAAGAACATATACACACCTGTGATCACTGATGAACACGCCGCCCTGCGTACGCCGCCAAAAACCGGAAGTCCAGTGCCCGGCGGTCAGAAAACCGCAACCATGGCAACAGGACGCCGGCTCCGGACGCGGACGCAGCGCGGCGTAAGGCCAGCGCGATATGGTAAACTAATAAACACAAAACATCTTAACCCAAAATGTCACAGAAGCACAAATTAAGAGAAAGAATGAGAATAAATAAAAGATAAACATAATAAACGAAAAACACAAAAGCACAAAAGATTCTTGTCATGCAGCTAGGAAATAGATGCACATAGGAAACAAAACAAATACAAAACACAAAATTTGTTATAGAGACTAGCTGTAAAGCTGAACAGAATATGCTAGTGTCGAAAAGACCAAAATTACATGCATTAATAGCCTGCAGCAAAAACTCAGCCTAACCTGAAATTAAACAATCTGCTTATATTGAATGCCACTGTAAATACGCAGTAAAATAACTAGAAGGCAATATTGTAAAAAATGAGATCACTAGGACCCCTAGAAGACCGCTGCTACGAACAAAACTACAACAAGCTACGACGAAAATAAGCCGATGGAAAATGTCTACCTGGCTGAAAGGAAAGAACCAAAAGAATTGAACTCATTTAGTCCCTTCGGGGACAGAGTCTCGAGCGTAAAAATCCAAAAAGCCTCCCTACGCAAAAGCTCACCTGCCCTGTCCCCCCCACGTGTGGACGCTGGAACGTGATCTATAAGTCTCACTCGCATGGTAGAAAGTGCATGGCCATACTCTCTGAAGTGTCTCGCCACTGGCTGTGGACTTTCCTTACCACTCAGTGCTGCCCTAATAGAGGAACGATGGTTAGCCAAACGGGTCCTTAGGTCCGTAATGGTTTTCCCCACATAGGCCAATCCACAAGGGCACGTTAGTAAATAGACAATGAATGTAGTCGTACATGTTAAATGATGCCTGATCTTAAATATACGTCCTGTATGTGGGTGTTGAAAAGACCTGCAAGGATTAAGAAAGTTGCACGTGGTGCAGCCCAGACAGCGATAGCACCCTGGGTTAACCCCTAGTGTGCCCAAATTACGTGTATATTGATCTGTATGGACCAACAAATCCCTCAGATTCTTGTTCCGTTTATAACACATGATAGGTGGTTGTAGAAATTTACCATCCAAACCAGCATCACCCTGCAGCATACGCCAATTGCGGCGTATGCAACAGTTAATACGCCTCGACTGTGTGTTATACTTCTGTGGGAACAAGAATCTGGGGGATTGAATTTCCCTACGTGCTGGTTCACTCATCGCATATTTAACCCGTGCCTTAACCAAAGCTGCATCGAGAATACAGCCAGGGTAACCACGTTCAAGAAAACGGAGTCTCATATGATCTATCTGTGTCTCACGTGTATCTGCGTTGGAATTACTCCGGAGCACTCGTAAGAATTGAGATATAGGTAAAGACTCCTTGAGTTTAGACGGATGAAAACTCTGGTTATGCAGAATGGTATTGCGGTCCGTAGGTTTGCGAAACAACGAGAAATCTATTCTATCACCTGTTCTAAAGATATTGAGATCCAAGAACTCAACCCGCTGTGAATCACAATGATGTGTAAACCGTACAGTGGAGGATAAATCATTCAAAAATGCCATTTTACGTTCCAATTGTACTCTATCCCCGTCCCAGATAATAAGGATATCGTCGATAAACCTATGGTAGGCCTTCAACCCGTCGGAAAAGAGCGGTACAATGTGTTTGGTCTCATAAAGAAACATAAAGGCGTTGGCGTACATGGGCGCCATTGGGGCACCCATTGACGTCCCCCTCCGCTGGCGATAAAATTTATTCTCAAAACGAAAGTAGTTGAGACGGAGAGATAACCAAAGCAGCTCAATGACGAATTCAACGTCCCATTCAACCACAGCAGTGGTATTCTCCAGAACCCATCTGGCAGCCTCCACACCATCATCATGAGGGATGATGGTGTAGAGGCTGCGGACATCAATGGTGATGAACAAGGTATGTTCAGAGAGAGAAATAGACTCAATTTTCTCAATAAGATCTGATGAATCCCGGAGACAATAGGGCAACTGCATGACAGGCGCTTTTAGTGCCTTATCAATGAGCTGCCCTAAGGGCTCCAGTAGGCCACCAACAGCAGAGACTATAGGCCTCCCAGGTGGACGCTGACCATCCTTATGCACCTTTGGTAAAGTGTATAGAATAGGTACTCTCGGATATTCAACAATAAGAAACTCCTTCATTTGTGCATCAATAAGTTTCCTATCAAGAGCATTGGCCACAACTTCAAACACGGTTTTTTTAAATAATACAGTAGGATCAGCATGACATAGTTCATACGTATCAGTGTCCGTAAGTTGATTAAGGATTTCATCTCTATAATAACTGTAGTCTAAAACTACAACACCGCCCCCCTTGTCTGCGGGGCGTATAGTAATAGAGTGATCAGAGCACAGACTCTTAATGGCATTCCTCTCTAACCTAGTTAAATTCGGCACCGACTTAGATTTTTTTCGCAAGATGGAACTCGTTTCTTTATGGACAGTCTGGAGGAATGTTTTAATAGAGACATTATTAGAAATCGGGTCAAAGCAACTCTTGAGGCGAAGTGCAGTCTGTCCTGGTTCATTCAGGCTGGACGATGGACCAAAAAACTCCTCCAATCTCAAGGAACGACCAAACTTGTATTGGTCCACCTCCCACTCAAAAACACCAACAGGTGCAGAAGGTACAAAACTCAGCCCTTTAGAGAGGATGCTCAGTTCAGGGGCAGTGAGGGACCGCTTAGAGAGATTATAGACTGTAGTTATCTCTGATTCTTTGGGGGTCTCCCCCTGGGACCCTTGGGACCTCCACTTCCCCTTATGCCCCCGGCGTGAGCGCCCTCCCCTCCTCCTCCTTGCCGAGGCGATGATCTCGTTTCTCGCACCAGACCAAGTCCTGGTTCTAAAAAAGACGGTGTACCCATATCCATAGGTTTAGTAGACATCCTAGGGTGGAGAGCGGTGGTTTCAGTCTCCGATGTCGACTCCCCTGAGGTATAATCAATGGTTGCTTGAGCCGGTCTCCTGATGTTGAATCTACGGGCTGGTCTCCTCCCCGTCTCCGTGCCAGACAGCCATCGATAAACTCTGTGCTCCGTGTAGTCGTAATTTACACGATCCAATTTATCTCGCTTGAAGCGTATTAAATCACTGCGATATTTGGCCAAATCAGCTGTCAATTGAGCAATCAGGTGTTGATTATCGAGGGCTTTAAGGTCAGTCTCATGCTTAGACTCTAACTCAATGATTCTGGTTTTGATCACCTTCAATTCTCTACCAACCTCTTCAATCACCAATAGTATATATATATATATTACGCATGATGAAAATTTGCAAAGGATAAGGCACGCAAAGTGAAATTTTGATGTGTCTGAAATTGAAACTTACGTGACAACTCTTATTTTTTTTTTCGTTAATTTGCATTTGTTCAATACAGTTAATTTTAATTTGTTTAATAGAGTTAATTTAAAATGGTTTAATACAGTTTATTTATATTTATTTTACCTTTACTATTGGTGCTTTTCAAACTTTATTCTTAAATAAAAAGAAATTTAGCAGTTTCATGTGGTGTCATTTTTTGGTTTTTTTTGGGGGGGGGTGCATATAGCTGGTCTTGCCTAGAGCGCAAAATAGTCTAGCACCGGCCCTGACCGCATGGTCCACCCCTGCACTCTTCCACAATACCACAGAGGGGTTACTGTATGATGGCACTTGCTGGCCTGGCACCAAAGGCACAATATCTGGCTGCACTGCCACTGACACCTGTATCAGATTCATATCCTCAGAGGGGTTACTGTGTGATGGCACTGTTGCCAACGCTAAAGGCCCAATTTTAGGCTAGGGTCAAACGAACGCATTTTTCGCAGTGAACGTCAAAAAGTGCATCCGAACGCATTGAGGTGTTTTTTCACGGAAAGCGCTTAAACGGTCATACAATGCGCATTTTTGTGCGTGATTTTTTACGGATCCAAACCAGGAATCATAGGGTGTCTGGACGTTATGTTGGCCGGACATGAGCAGCGTCTGACGTCTCCTAATCACGCACACACGCCTCTATGCAGACGCAGCGCACTCTGTACGTCAGTACTAGCGGTTCAGCGTTCTCGAAAAAAATGGGTTCATTTTCCATTTGCGTTGCGCGGCCGGACTTTCGTGCGGCCGTACTTCGTATATTGGCCATCATTGCGTGTCATTTGCTGCTAGTGTGGCCGTGATTAAGTGCGCCTAAACGAACGTTAAAAGTGTGCTAGTCTGACCCCAGCCTTAAAGCACCTATTGTTACTTTCATCCAAAGCCTGCATAAGTTTCACAATAATTTAGCCCAAAAAATCACTGAACGTTTTCTGCGTGTCTGAAAATGTCTCCTCTTTTCATACAGACTGCCGCCCCAAGCAGTTGTTTATGGATAGATTAACGGAAAAGCATTTACCGTCATTTGAAATGTCATTTTTTGGTTTTTACATATTTCTATACATCCTAGAAATCCGCCACTTCACGGGCCGGTTATGGGGACCTCCTAGGCACGATATTTGAAGGAATTTTTTCGTTTTTATTTTTAACCCTTCTTTCATGGAAAACTCACTGTCCCTTTAACCCTTTCGCTGCTGAGGCTTTTCCCGCCCCTGTGCTGAGGTCATTTTTACCGGTTTTGCTCATCATGTTTAAACGTGTTTTCAAGGCTTATTTTAGTATATGACCCAGACATATTATATATCGTTCTTTCCGTCAGACTCGGTAGATTCATAATATGTCATTATTATATGTATACGTTATGTCATGTCTGTATATTATAACAAAAAATGCAATAAAATATGTATTTTCAATAATTTACAATGTGTAAAGTGTTTTTTTTCACATTTTAACATGCGAGCAATTGCGGTTATATTTTGTATGGGGTGCGCTTGTTAAAAAAATTAGAGATGGGGTCTCGTTACATTTTTTTTTGGGGAAAATTACACTATTTTTAACAAACACACCGCATACAAAAATCGTTAGTGCAGCATCATTGTTCACATTATAATTGAAATGGGAACAATATTGCTGCATTAACAAACCAAAAAAAATAAAAAAAAGTGTTTTATTTTTTTTTATTTTCTTTTTCATTTTTTTTTTTTTTTTTTTTTTACAAACTTTTTCACTTTCATGTTTGGTATCGTTGGAACGGCCATGCTCTGGCCGATCCAACCATACCAACATTAACCCCTAACTGCCACGGATCGGGAGATAGGGAGTTCCAATGAACTCCCTATCTCCACAGTTGGTGGCAGTTAGGGGTTAAGTCCAGGACTGGCGTCATCGTGCTACCGCGATGACACCTAATTCCGGCGGCTGCGGTCCCGGATGCGCGGCTGACATCGAGGGATGTCAGCCCGCACCGGGGGGGCCAGCGATCGGCCGGAACCCGGCCGAACGCTGACCCCAATGGGAGGACGCGCTCAGCGCGTCCTCCGCATACCAGCGGGAATGCTGAGGACGCGCTCAGCGCGTCCTCAGCATTGAAGTGGTTAAAAACGTTTTTTTAAAAACTTTTTGTCCTTGTTTCCTGTCCCCCAGGGCACTACCCGGACCCCCATACACCTTTTATGGCAAATATCTAGCATATATGCCCTCTTGGAGGGCACTCTAAAAACCGAATTTTCAGCCCCATTGACTTGTATTGAGTTCGAGTTCGTGTTCGGATTTGAACAATTGGAAAGTTCGGGTTTGAATACGAACTGAACTCGGGTGTTCGGCTCATCCCCGGTTAGGACCCACCTAACCAGAAGTTGCCATGACGTGGCGGATGGACTTAGCACTTTAATGGCCCTTCAAACAGTGGTGTAGCGTGGGAGGGCCAAGGGAGCGGTGGCCCCAGGTACAATTTTGTTAGGGGCGAAATTTTTTTAAAGAAATTTGTGCCCCTAATAGAGATGTTCTCAGGGTCCCCTAACCCAAGCGAGCAGCAGCCAGACAATCACTGCCATACTGCACCACTTGCTGCCGACTGTACAGTTTGAGCTGTGGGAGAGACAGAGCTCCTCCTTGGCCCTGCAGCACTGCCAAGATTCAATGAGGGCAGGCTGGCTTCCATGAGCAGCAGGATACCTGCCTGACACCACGACCCCGTCATCTGACACCAGCCAGGAGGAGCTGACTGCCCGCCCGCAGCAATGGCACTGACTTACTGTGGACTCAGGTGGAGGGAGGCTGGGACGCCAGAGAAGCCACCATGCAGCTCCAATGTTTGGCCTGCGTGAGATTTCTACTAAGTGGTGATGACTAGCACACATTTCACACACTGTCAGACTGCTTCATTCCACACACACTGTCACACACGGCTTCATTCCACACACACGTTCACACGCTGCCTCATTCCGCGTACTGTCACAGGCTGCCTCATTCTGCACACACTGCTTCATTCCACACACACTGCCACACGCTGCTTCATTCCGCACACTGTCACACGCTGCTTCATTCCGCACACTGTCACACGCTGCTTCATTCCACACACACTGCCACACGCTGCTTCATTCCGCACACTGTCACACGCTGCTTCATTCCGCACACTGTCACACGCTGCTTCATTCCGCACACTGTCACACGCTGCTTCATTCCGCACACACTGTCACACGCTGCTTCATTCCGCACACACTGTCACACGCTGCTTCATTCCGCACACACTGTCACACGCTGCCTCATTCCACACACACTGCCACACGCGGCTTCATTCCGCACACTGTCACACGCTGCTTTATTCCGCACACACTGTCACACGCTGCCTCATTCCACACACACTGCCACACGCTGCTTCATTCCGCACACTGTAACACGCTGCTTCATTCCGCACACAGTCACACGCTGCCTCATTCCACACACACTGCCTCATTCCACGAACACTGTCACACTGCCTCATTCCACACAGTCACACGCTGCCTTATTCCACACGCATTGTCACACGCTGCCTCATTCCACATGCATTGTCACACACTGCCTCATTCCACACACAGTCACACACTGCCTCATTTCACACACGCTGTCACACTGCCTCATTCCACACACATTGTCACACACTGCCTCATTCCACATGCGCTGTCACACTGCCTCATTCCACATGCGCTGTCACACTGCCTCACTCTACACACATTGTCACACACTGCCTCATTCCACACATATTGTCACACACTGCCTCATTCCACACACACTGCCTCATTCCACACACACTGCCTCATTCCACACGCACTGTCACACTGCCTCATTCCACATACACTGTCACACTGCCTCATTCCACATACACTGTCACACTGCCTCATTCCACACACACTGCCTCATTCCACACACACTGTCACACACTGCCTCGTTCCACATACACACTGTCACACTGCCTCATTCCACACACACTGTCACACACTGCTTCATTCCACTCACACTGTCACACTGCCTCATTCAACACACACTGTCACACACTGCTTCATTCCACTCGGTCATACACTGCCTCATTCCACTCACACTGTCAGACTGCTTCATTCCACACACTGTCACACACTGCCTCATTCTACACACACCACACTGTCACACACTGCTTCATTCCACTCACACTGGCACATGGCACACTGCCTAATTACACACACACTACCATACACTGCCTCATTCAACACAGTCATACACTGCCTCATTCCACACACAGTCACACGCTGCCTCATTCCACGCACACAGTCACATACTGCCTCATTCCACAGTCACATACTGCCTCATTCCACAGTCACATACTGCCTCATTCCACAGTCACATACTGCCTCATTCCACAGTCACATACTGCCTCATTCCACAGTCACACTGCCTCATTCGACACACATTGTCACACACTGCCTCATTCCACACACATTCCATCATTCCACACACATTGTCATACACTGCCTCATTCCACACACATTGTCACACACTGCCTCATTCCACACGCACTGTCACACTGCCTCATTCCACACGCACTGTCACACTGCCTCATTCCACACGCACTGTCACACTGCCTCATTCCACACACTGTCACACGCTGCCTCATTCCACACACTGCCTAATTCCACACACATTGTCACACACTGCCTCATTCCACACACAGCCTCATTCCACATGCACTGTCACACTGCCTCATTCCCACACCACACTGTCACACACTGCTTCATTCCACTCACACTGCCTCATTCCACACACAGTCACCACACTGCCTCATTCCACACGCACTGTCACACACTGCCTCATTCCACATGCACTGTCACACACTGCCTCATTCCACACACACTGTCACACACTGCCTCATTCCACACGCATTGTCACACACGGCCTCATTCCACATGCACTGTCACGCTGCCTCATTCCACATGCACTGTCACACTGCCTCATTCCACACGCACTGTCACACACTGCCTCATTCCACACAGTCACACTGCCTCATTCGACACACATTGCCTCATTCTACACACATTGCATCATTCCATACACATTGTCATACACTGCCTCATTCCACATGCATTGTCACACACTGCCTCATTCCACATGCACTGTCACACTGCCTCATTCCACATGCACTGTCACACTGCCTCATTCCACACACACTGCCACACACTGCCTTATTCCACACACTGTCACACACTGCCTCATTCCACACGCATTGTCACACACTGCCTCATTCCACACGCACTGTCACATTGCCTCATTCCACACACATTCACACACTGCCTCATTCCACACAGTCACACTGCCTCATTCCACACACACTGTCACACACTGCCTCATTCCACACACACTGTCACACACTGCCTCATTCCACATGCATTGTCACACACTGCCTCATTCGACACACACTGTCACACACTGCCTCATTCCACACACACTGTCACACACTGCCTCATTCCACACACACTGTCACACACTGCCTCATTCCACACGCATTGTCACACACTGCCTCATTCCACACAGTCACACTGCCTCATTCCACACACATTCCACACTGCCTCATTCCACACACATTCACATCATTCATTCCACACACCTGTCACACACTGCCTCATTCCACACACACACTGTCACACACTGCCTCATTCCACACACACTGTCACACACTGCCTCATTCCACACACACTGTCACACGCTGCCTCATTCCACACACACTGTCACACACTGCCTCATTCCACACACACTGTCACACACTGCCTCATTCCACACGCATTGTCACACACTGCCTCATTCCACACACACGGTCACACGCTGCCTCATTCCACACACACTGTCACACACTGCCTCATTCCACACACACTGTCACACACTGCCTCATTCCACACACTGTCACACACTGCCTCATTCCACACGCATTGTCACACACTGCCTCATTCCACACACACTGTCACACACTGCCTCATTCCACACACATTGTCACACACTGCCTCATTCCACACACACGGTCACATACTGCCTCATTCCACACAGTCACACTGCCTCATTCGACACACATTGTCACACACTGCCTCATTCTACAAACATTGTCACACACTGCCTCATTCCACACACACTGTCACACACTGCCTCATTCCACACACACTGTCACACACTGCCTCATTCCACACACACTGTCACACACTGCCTCATTCCATACGCATTGTCACACACTGCCTCATTCCACACACATTGTCACACACTGCCTCATTCCACACACATTGTCACACACTGCCTCATTCCACATGCACTGTCACACACTGCCTCATTCCACATGCACTGTCACACACTGCCTCATTCCACACACATTGTCACACACTGCCTCATTCCACATGCACTGTCACACACTGCCTCATTCCACATGCACTGTCACGCTGCCTCATTCCACATGCACTGTCACGCTGCCTCATTCCACATGCACTGTCACGCTGCCTCATTCCACATGCACTGTCACGCTGCCTCATTCCACATGCACTGTCACACTGCCTCATTTCACACACTGTCACACGCTACCTCATTCCACACACTGCCTAATTCCACACACATTGTCACACACTGCCTCATTCCACATGCACTGTCACACTGCCTCATTCCACACACATTGTCACACACGGCCTCATTCCACATGCACTGTCACACTGCCTCATTCCACACACATTGTCACACACGGCCTCATTCCACATGCACTGTCACGCTGCCTCATTCCACACGCACTGTCACACTGCCTCATTCCACATGTACTCTCACACTGCCTCATTACACATGTACTGTCACACTGCCTCATTCCACATGTACTGTCACACTGCCTCATTCCATAGTCACGCTGCCTCATTCCACAGTCACGCTGCCTCATTCGACACAGTCACGCTGCCTCATTCCACAGTCACGCTGCCTCATTCCACAGTCACGCTGCCTCATTCCACACAGTCACGCTGCCTCATTCCACACAGTCACGCTGCCTCATTCCACAGTCACGCTGCCTCATTCGACACAGTCACGCTGCCTCATTCCACAGTCACGCTGCCTCATTCCACAGTCACGCTGCCTCATTCCACCCGTCACGCTGCCTCATTCCACAGTCACGCTGCCTCATTCCACACAGTCACGCTGCCTCATTCCACACAGTCACGCTGCCTCATTCCACACAGTCACGCTGCTTTATTCCACACAGTCACGCTGCATTCCACACAGTCACGCTGCCTCATTCACAGTCCCGCTGCCTCATTCCAGTCACGCTGCCTCATTCCACACTCACGCTGCCTCATTCCACACAGTCACGCTGCCTCATTCCACACAGTCACGCTGCCTCATTCCACACAGTCACGCTGCCTCATTCCACACACATTGTCACACACTGCCTCATTCCACACACTGTTACATGCTGCCTCATTTCACACGCACTGCCAGATGCTGCCTCATTCCACACACACTGTCACACTGCCTCATTCCACATGCACTGTCACACTGCCTCATTGCACATGCACTGTCACACTGCTTCATTCCACATGCACTGTCACACTGCCTTATTCCACACGCACTGTCACACTGCCTCATTTCATATACTGCCTCATTCCATACACATTGTCATACGCTGCCTCATTTCACACACACTGTTACATGCTGCCTCATTCCACACACTGTCACACTGCCTCATTCCACATGCACTGTCACACTGCCTCATTCCACATGCACTGTCACACTGCCTCATTCCACATGCACTGTCACACTGCCTCATTCCACACGCACTGTCACACTGCCTCATTCCATATACTGCCTCATTCCATACACATTGTCACACACTGCCTCATTTCACACACACTGTTACACGCTGCCTCATTTCACACACACTGTTACACGCTGCCTCATTTCACACACACTGTTACATGCTGCCTCATTTCACACGCACTGTCACATGCTGCCTCATTCCACACGCACTGTCACACGCTGCTTCATTCCACACACGCTGCCTCATTCCACACACACTGCGTGCTAACATTTAACAGGTTGGGGTGCGCTATTCTTGCCTTGCCCCGGGTGCTGTCAAACCATGCTACGCCACTGCTTTCAAGTAAACCAAAACCTCTGTTTTTCACATGGAGCCACAGTGGTAAGCGCAAATGACAATCTTTTTTGTTCCTGCTATAATTGAAATTCTGCTCTGTGTCCAGAATCTGTCTGATTTCAGTCATAGTGCAGCGTTCCTGTGTCCATTCCCTTTGTTCAGGGCTAATAATCACCTCTCTCCCTCCTCACTAGCGATACACTAATACAAAAATGACAACTAGAATTCCGAGCGGGATCGTGATGTTCAGTGAACTTACCGCTACAGCTCCAAATCCCAGAACAGTGTACATCGCGATCCCAAGTAAGTAGTTAATTTCTCCCTCCAAATCGCTTTCACAGCCCTGTGACAGGGGAGAATTAAAAACAAAATGTGAAGGTAAGGCGGACAAAAACGGTGACCATGTTAAAGCAGAGGTGGCAGGCGCTTTGGAAAGCCTCTCGGCAAGAGCTGGGAAAACAGTAGTGACAGACGAGTGTTGGATATCTGGAATCGTCTCCCTGGTTCTACAGACAGCTTTGGATGCAATAACATGTAAAGGAACATTCTATTAAAAAATGAAGTTCACTTTTTTGCCATTGAATAATTTCACAGATTCTGTTGACAGCCCCTGTCCAGTTATTGTTTCTTTTTTTGGGTGTTCTTACTCACCTTTTGTCCCTCGTTGGGCGCTGCTCCATCTCTTTGGCTCAGGGACTCCCAAACCCAGAAGTCCCTGTGGCGAGAGTCACTCTGAACTAAGGGTTAATTGGACTTGGCATTACGGTTGGGAGATGTGGGACTATGGGTTCTGACATGTCATTTTATTCCCCAACCCTCTCCTATGTCCAAGTCACCCTGTATCTTTATAGGCACAGGGTATCTGTGATATGTTTGATTATCGTCATTCTCTATGCTTATATGTTACTGTTACTATTTATGATGTCATCAATATGTGTGTCACTGCAGCCCTTTTCAACTCCCCCTTCTCTAGAATATGTTTAAATCTGTTACAAGACTTGTGTATCAGGCTATTGTCTGCTTGTGCAATGTCTTATCCGTTTTCTAAGGTATTCAGACAGTCTGATGCTCAGGTGGTAAAACCATGACACTCTATTGTTTCCTGTCTGGAGATTAAAATGGGCTATGGCTGGAGCCTTGAGGTAGTCATGTTCCATAGATCTCCAGGCCCCTCATTGCACTCTCTATTTTTTGGCTCATATGTTTCATTAAAGCGTTCAGTTCCGGTATGTTTTACCACAAGTTCTGAGTGCTGCCTCATTTCTAGAGATGTGCTATTCGTTTCGTAGCAAAACAAAATTTAAAAATTTCAAACACCGTTTTCGTTTTTTCAAGAGCATTTCCGAAACGAAATATCGGCCGTCTGAAATCCGAATCATTGTTTCAAAACAAATGAAATCATTTCGTTCTGGATCCGAAACGAAAAAAAAAAACAAACGGAATGAAAATTATACGAAATGCTGAATAAACGGAATGAAACCTTCATAAACTAATAAATTTCATAAAGAAATTAACGGAACCAAATAATCTGAAAAAAAAAAGACAGAACTAAATGATCTGAAACAGAACAAAATGGTCTAACACAAAAAATTTAACCAAATGGTCTAAAAAGAAGAAAAAAAAATAGAACAAAATGATCTGAAATGAAAAAACCTGAACGAAATGATCTAAAACAGAACTAAAAGATCCCAAAAAAATTTTTATGCAGCATATGAATCCATACATTAAGGGGAAGCGCCTCTCTGCAGTATAATTAATGCAGCATATGAATCCACACACTGCTGGGAAGCGCCTCTCTGCGGTATAATTAATGCAGCATATGAATCCACACACTGCTGGGAAGCACCTCTCTGCAGTATAATTAATGCAGAATATGAATCCACACACTGCTGGGAAGCGCCTCTCTGCAGTATAATTAATGCAGCATATGAATCCACACACTGCTGGGAAGCACCTCTCTGCAGTATAATTAATGCAGCATATGAATCCACACACTGCTGGGAAGCGCCTCTCTGCAGTATAATTAATGCAGCATATGAATCCACACACTGCTGGGAAGCGCCTCTCTGCAGTATAATTAATGCAGCATATGAATCCACACACTGCTGGGAAGCGCCTCTCTGCAGTA
Organism: Leptobrachium leishanense; assembly: GCA_009667805.1. Classification (NCBI taxonomy): domain Eukaryota; kingdom Metazoa; phylum Chordata; class Amphibia; order Anura; family Megophryidae; genus Leptobrachium; species Leptobrachium leishanense. Next base: position 1,952 of record RXON01001845.1, on the reverse strand, counting down.
TAATTAATGCAGGCGTGAGAATCCGCACACTGCTGGGAAGCGCCTCTCTGCAGTATAATTAATGCAGCATATGAATCCACACACTGCTGGGAAGCGCCTCTCTGCAGTATAATTAATGCAGCATATGAATCCACACACTGCTGGGAAGCACCTCTCTGCGGTATAATTAATGCAGCATATGAATCCACACACTGCTGGGAAGCACCTCTCTGCAGTATAATTAATGCAGCATATGAATCCACACACTGCTGGGCAGCACCTCTCTGCGGTATAATTAATGCAGCATATGAATCCACACACTGCTGGGAAGCGCCTCTCTGTGGTATAATTAATGCAGCATATGAATCCACACACTGCTGGGCAGCACCTCTCTGTGGTATAATTAATGCAGCATATGAATCCACACACTGCTGGGAAGCGCCTCTCTGCGGTATAATTAATGCAGCATATGAATCCACACACTGCTGGGAAGCACCACTCTGCGGTATAATTAATGCAGCATATGAATCCACACACTGCTGGGAAGAACTTCTCTTTTCTGCAGAATAATTAATGCAGCATATAGAAACATAGAAAAATGTCGGCAGATAAGAACCTTTCGGCCCATCTATATGAATCCGCTCACTGCCGGGTAGTGCCTCTCTGCAGTATAATTAATGCAGCATATGAATCCACACACTGCTGGGAAGTGCCTCTCTACAGTATAATTAATGCAGCATATGAATCCACACACTGCTGGGAAGTGCCTCTCTACAGTATAATTAATGCAGCATATGAATCCACACACTGCTGGGAAGCCCCTCTCTGCGGTATAATTAATGCAGCATATGAATCCACACACTGCTGGGAAGCGCCTCTCTGTAGTATAATTAATACAGCATATGAATCCACACACTGCTGGGAAGCACCTCTCTGCAGTATAATTAATGCAGCATATGAATCCACACACTGCTGGGAAGCACTACTCTTCTCTGCAGTATAATTAATGCAGCATATGAATCCACACACTGCTGGGAAGCGCCTCTCTGCAGTATAATTAATGCAGCATATGAATCCACACGATGCTGGGAAGCTCCTCTCTGCAGTATAATTAATGCAGCATATGAATCCACACACTGCTGGTGAGGGGAACAAGACCATTAAACTCCTCGCACTGATCAGTAGCAATCTATATATATATATTTCTTTAGTTTAATATCGGATATATATATGCAGAATCTCTGTTATTAAGTTTTATTTACTGTAGAATTAGAATTGAGTTTCGTTTCTGTATCCTGCAGGATTAGTTTCGTTTTTGAAGAAATGTTCTGCAATTTCCCCGAAATCACGTGCTCTGTATGTTAGGGGGGTTTTGTAGCCACTACCTCCCGCTCTACCAATTATAACATGAGATGAGTAACTCAGCCTCTTTTGCAGAAATGTATAAATAATGTGTCCAGATAAAAAACCTATAGAGATGTGTTTTGAGTGACTAGAAGGCTTCCGTGTCTTAATTTGTCATGTCTAAATCACTTCTCTCTCAACGTTGACGAAATTTTAATCCAAGGTGTCAATATCAGCTCGAGACAGGGTTTCGAGATAAGAGAAAGGACGGACAGGAGACGGTTAATTCTCCACAGCTGGGAAGCTCCTCTCTGCAGTATAATTAATGCAGCATATGAATCCACGCAGTGCTGGGAGGCAGCTCTCTGAGGTATAATTAATGCAGCATATGAATCCACGCAGTGCTGGGAAGCGCCTCTCTGCGGTATAATTAATGCAGCATATGAATCCGCACACTGCTGGGAAGCGCTTCTCTGCGGTATAATTAATGCATCATATGAATCCACACACTGCTGGGAAGCTCCTCTCTGCAGTATAATTAATGCAGCATATGAATCCACACACTGCTGGGAAGCGCCTCTCTGCAGTACAATTAATGCAGCATATGAATCCACACACTGCTGGGCAGC
>RXON01001844.1:0-107027 GCA_009667805.1 Leptobrachium leishanense | reverse complement strand
CTTACCACTCAACATGATCCTTCTCCTCCGAGAATCCGGCGCCGGATAAGAGAGCCGTCACCTCTGACAGGAACCCCACAAAATAATTACTGAAGTGGAAAGACGAGGCGTTCTCATAGGCGGGAGCCACCTGCAGGGCGAGAAGGTTATATAGGTATAGCTGCACGCAGGGCGAGTGTGAGAAGGGTATATAGCTGCACGCAGGGCGAGTGTGAGAAGGGTATATAGCTGCACGCAGGGCGAGTGTGAGAAGGGTATATAGCTGCACGCAGGCGCGTGAGAGAAGGGTATATAGCTGCACGCAGGGCGCGTGAGAGAAGGGTATATAGCTGCACGCAGGGCGCGTGAGAGAAGGGTATATAGCTGCACGCAGGGCGCGTGAGAGAAGGGTATATAGCTGCACGCAGGGCGCGTGAAAAGGGTATATAGCTGCACGCAGGGCGCGTGAGAAGGGTATATAGCTGCACGCAGGGCGCGTGAAAAGGGTATATAGCTGCACGCAGGGCGCGTGAGAAGGGTATATAGCTGCACGCAGGGCGCGTGAAAAGGGTATATAGCTGCATGCAGGACGAGTGTGAGAAGGGTATATAGCTGCACGCAGGGCGAGTGAGAAGGATATATAGCTGCATGCAGGGCGAGTGAGAGAAGGGTATATAGGTATAGCTGCACACAGGGCGAGTGTGAAAGGGGTATATGTGCACGCAGAGAGAGAGAGAGGTATATAGGTGTAGGTGCCGCAGAGTGAGGGGTATAGGTATAGCTGCACGTAGAGTGAGGGGTATATAGGTATTGAAAAATAATAGCTTTTAAATTTCCTGTATGAATATATAACTATTGTGATTCAAATACATAACTAAAAGAGCATATTGACTAACATTTCAAAGCTAAGTTTTATATACTATGTGTATATATTTTTCTAGACACACACAGCCTCTCAAAGCTAGCCAATGGAATGGTAATTTAAAGCAGACATCCTAGAGATGTTTTACCATTACGAGGTTAGAAAAAGAGCGCAAAATTTTGTAAGCCAGAATATAGAAGAAAAAAAAAAACATCTTTATGGTATTAGAATAGAGAAATATATATTTCTCTATTCTACTGACTATCCACACTTGGGAGTGTGTGTTTGTGCCCTTGCAGCTACACAAGTGACTGTCCATTTGTATATTATCTGCGCTATTTCACCACCTTGTCTGTTTTAATAGTTATCTTTATGGTATTAATATGAACCATATATGGTATTAAGAAGTGTTTGTGGGGTTGACGGTGTCGGTCAACTCTGACGTGGTAATATCTGTGTACTGATTGGCTGTCACATCACATTCTTGTTGCGGGCCAGAAATTAACCATGTCTGTTGGAACACTCTCATTGGTTATAATGTGTAGGAGTTTTAATAAAAGACTTGGCTGAACAAAGACAAGTGAGATATACTTTAAGCATTAAATCCTTTAGATTTGTTTTCTTCAGTTATCTCCGCTATAGCGTTGCGCTGCTTGCGTCTTTCTTGGTTATATGAGAGAAACAAGACAGAGGTTTTCTAGGATTCACGCTTTGGTAACTATGAATAGGAAAACTGATTTGTTTTATTATTATTATTTAAACAGGTGTAGGTCACGCAGAGTGAGTGAGAGAGGGATATTATTAATCTTTATTTATAAAGCGCCAGCATATTCCGCAGCGCTGTACAATGGGAAAAGTATAGACAGGGTTACAATACATTGAACAACATTTCAACATTTGACAAACCAGTATATAGGTGTAGGTGTACGCAGAGTGAGGGGTACACACATATACCCACATGAAGAGTGAATAACCATTGGAGAACATGGCCGGCGCGTTACATGTTACAGGGCCGCTCTTTCTTGCGCTCCCAAGCACACATTTACACCCCCCACCAGCAGCAGCAGCAGGACTCACCGGGCGACAGGTCCTCTGTCAGGGGACGAGCGCAGGAGCAAATGGAGAAAACAGAGCGATCAGATCCATTGGAGTAGAAGAGCGGACAGAGACAAGGAGCGACACAGAGACATGGACAGAGACAACGACAGGAAGCGACACGGAGACAAGGACTGACAGAGACAAGGAGTGACACAGAGATGGACAGAGACAAAGAGTGACACAGACAGGCAGAGACCTGGCTTTGTGCTTCTTTCTGGACGTCCAGGCAAGCAGAGGAAGAGAAAGATGGTGAAACCAGTGAGCGCCGGGATCTCTGGGAAAGCCGTGTTTTGGCTCCTAAGGCAGTGTCTGACCCCAAAAAGGAAGCATAATGCGTAACCCCCCCCCCCCAAACCTCTACATAAAAGGGGACCACCGGCTCACACTGACTGCCTGTGCGCAAGTACATCCCTGCTTACACTGGAGAGTCACTCACTTCCGCAGAAGCCGCTCCCCATACAGCGGGATAAAGTACGGGAAGAGGTACGGGGAGACACATGTAGACACCAGGAGACAGACCAGGCTGAGCACGAGACTGCGGAAAACTCTCCAGGACCAGCGCAGGCTCTGCCAGAAAAGAAAGACACGTTTCAAAAACAGAACAGGCAGAGGAAAAGCCGTGTACAGGAGGAGGATGCCGGCTACTACGGGAATCAGGGTGTAGAGGACGAGGCCAACTACCGAGGGAATCAGCACGCAAAGGTCACCGCCGACTACACCGAGGGAATCAGCACGCAAAGGACACCGCCGACTACCGAGGGAATCAGCACGCAAAGGACGCCGCCGACTACCGAGGGAATCAGCACGCAAAGGACACCGCCGACTACCGAGGAATCAGCACGCAAAAGGACACCCGCGACTACCGAGGGAATCAGCACGCAAAAGGACGCCCGCCGACTACCGAGGGAATCCGCACGCAAAGGACGCCGCCGACTACCGAGGGAATCAGCACGCAAAGGACACCGCCGACTACCGAGGGAATCAGCACGCAAAGGACGCCGCCGACTACCGAGGGAATCCGCACGCAAAGGACGCCGCCGACTACCGAGGGAAATGCCGCACGCAAAGGACGCCGCCGACTACCGAGGGAATATCGCACGCAAAGGACGCCGCCGACTACCGAGGGAATCCGCACGCAAAGGACGCCGCCGACTACCGAGGGAATCAGCACGCAAAGGACGCCGCCGACTACCGAGGGAATCAGCACGCAAAGGACGCCGCCGACTACCGAGGGAATCCGCACGCAAAGGACGCCGCCGACTACCGAGGGAATCCGCACGCAAAGGACGCCGCCAACTACCGAGGGAATCAGGGTTCAGAGGTCACCGCCAGCTACTGCGGGAATCGATGTGCAGAGGACGCCGCTGTCCATTACGTTGGGATTAAGCATGAGTAGGATACTGCCGGCTACCGCGGGAATCAGTGTGCAGAGGACGCTGCCCCTCAAAGCCATCGCCCTATCGTCACCCAGAACTCACCAGTCGTTGCCCTTTGACTGCCTGGAGGTAACTGGTAAAGCTGATCCAAGGACCGAAGATGACGGTGCCCACAAAATAAACGTAACCCATGAACGCCACCGGAGACGGAATGGAGCGAACAGCCCCACGATCCACATCGAACCCCAAAGACACGGCCTTCATTGCCACGATCATCTGAGCACCTGCACCAAAGACAGACATGTGACACCCGAGAGAGAGAGCGAGAGAGCGAGCGCGAGCGCGAGCGCGAGAGGAAGAGAGAGAGAGAGAGCGCGAGAGCGAGGGAGGGAGGGAGCGAGAGAAAGAGAAAGGGAGGGGCAAGAGAAAGGGAGGGAGCAAGAGAAAGGGAGGGAGCAAGAGAAAGGGAGGAGCAAGAGGAGGGAGGGAGCGAGTGCGAGGGAGGGCGCGAGAGGGAGGGAGGGAGCGAAGAGAGAGGGAGAGGGAGCGAGAGAAAGGGAGCGGAGCAAGAGGGGGGAGGGAGGGAGGGAGGGAGGGAGAGGGAGCGAGAGGGGAGGGAGGGAGCGAGGAGGGAGCGAGCGAGCGGGAGGAGGGAGCGAGCGAAAGGGAGCGAGCAAAAGAGGGAGGGAGGGAGGGAGGGAGGGAGGGAGCGAGAGGGAGGGAGCGAGAGAGAGAAGAGAGAGGAGGAGCGAGAGAGAGAGAGAGGGGAGGGAGCCGAGAGAGAGGGAGAGAGAGAGAGGGAGGGAGAGAGAGGGGGGAGCAAGAGAGAAGGGAGGGAGCGAGAGAGAGAGAGGGAGGGAGCGAGAGAGAGCACATGTGAGGAAACCAACCTCTCATCTTGTGCCAGCTGATCGTGTCCACCATGTGCATCTCCCTGCAGAGACACAAACACATCACATGTGAACGGGGCCCCTCAGCGCAGGAGGAGGAGCCAATACCATTAAGATAACAGAGGGCGCGGGGCAGCACCGGCTCTGTGCAGGGCAGAGGGTGAGGACAGTACCGGCTCTGTGCAGGGCGGAGGGTGAGGGACAGTACCGGCTCTGCGCAGGGCGGAGGGCACGAGGCGGGCCGGTACCCATACTCTGATATCTCCCCGGCTCTTACCCCATCAGCAGGTAGATGAGGATGGTGATGGACAGCAGGACGCCCCGGTGCTGGGAATGGCGGCACAGAAACAGCACCAGGTAGCAGAGCAGACTCAGCAGGACCACCCAGATCATCTGCAGCTGGAAGAAGTGGTAGAGGCAGAAGAAGCCACCGGCGATGGTCAGCAGGTGCTTGAGTTGGCACGGGAGCGCTGTGGGCACAAAGAGAATGATGGGAAATGTCACGCCAGAACCGTCACCCAGCGCCGTGACCGGCATCCTCACCCAGTCTCCACAGCAGCCGGCACGCCAAGCACAGCACCAGCAGCACCCAGATCTGCTCCACACCCTGCTGCGCCGTCGGGATGATGCAGCCGTTCAGGAGCTGCTCATAGAACTCCCTGCGGCTGAAGGCAGCCATGACGGGTCCACGAGGTCCTGGAGAGCGATGGTCCCAGCCTGTAAGAAGAGAGGGGTTCCTGAACCAAGGAGCTTACAATCTATGAGGTGAGGGGGATCCTGGGCAGAGGAGCTTACAATCTATGAGGTGAGGGGGATCCTGTGCAGAGGAGCTTACAATCTATGAGGTGAGGGGATCCTGGGCAGAGGAGCTTACAATCTATGAGGCGAGGGGGTCCTGTGCAGAGGAGCTTACAATCTATGAGGTGAGGGGGTGCTGTGCAGAGGAGCTTACAATCTATGAGGTGAGGGGGATCCTGTGCAGAGGAGCTTACAATCTATGAGGTGAGGGGGATCCTGTGCAGAGGAGCTTACAATCTATGAGGTGAGGGGATCCTGTGCAGAGGAGCTTACAATCTATGAGGTGAGGGGGATCCTGTGCAGAGGAGCTTACAATCTATGAGGTGAGGGGATCCTGTGCAGAGGAGTTTACAATCTATGAGGTGAGGGGATCCTGTGCAGAGGAGCTTACAATCTATGAGGTGAGGGATCTGGATCCTGGGCAGAGGAGCTTACAATCTATGAGGTGAGGGGGATCCTGCGCAGAGGAGCTTACAATCTATGAGGTGAGGGATCCTGTGCAGAGGAGCTTACAATCTAAGAGGTGAGGGGATCCTGGGCAGAGGAGTTTACAATCTATGAGGTGAGGAGGATCCTGTGCAGAGGAGCTTACAATCTATGAGGTGAGGGGGATCCTGTGCAGAGGAGCTTACAATCTATGAGGTGAGGGGGATCCTGTGCAGAGGAGCTTACAATCTATGAGGTGAGGGGATCCTGGGCAGAGGAGCTTACAATCTATGAGGTGAGAGGGATCCTGTGCAGAGGAGCTTACACTCTATGAGGTGAGGGGATCCTGCGCAGAGGAGCTTACAATCTATGAGGTGAGGGGGATCCTGTGCAGAGGAGCTTACAATCTATGAGGTGAGAGGGATCCTGGGCAGAGGAGCTTACAATCTATGAGGTGAGAGGGATCCTGGGCAGAGGAGCTTACAATCTATGAGGTGAGGGGGATCCTGTGCAGAGGAGCTTACAATCTATGAGGTGAGGGGGATCCTGTGCGAGAGGAGCTTACAATCTATGAGGTGAGGGGGATCCTGTGCAGAGGAGCTTACAATCTATGAGGTGAGAGGGATCCTGGGCAGAGGAGCTTACAATCTATATGAGGTGAGGGGATCCTGCGCAGAGGAGCTTACAATCTATGAGGTGAGGGGATCCTGCTGCAGAGGAGCTTACAATCTATGAGGTGAGGGGGGATCCTGTGCAGAGGAGCTTACAATCTATGAGGTGAGAGGGATCCTGGGCAGAGGAGCTTACAATCTATGAGGTGAGGGGATCCTGCGCAGAGGAGCTTACAATCTATGAGGTGAGAGGGATCCTGGGCAGAGGAGCTTACAATCTATGAGGTGAGGGGATCCTGTGCAGAGGAGCTTACAATCTATGAGGTGAGGGGATCCTGGCGCAGAGGAGCTTACAATCTATGAGGTGAGGGATCCTGGGCAGAGGAGCTTACAATCTATGAGGTGAGGGGGATCCTGCGCAGAGGAGCTTACAATCTATGAGGTGAGGGGATCCTGGGCAGAGGAGCTTACAATCTATGAGGTGAGGGGATCCTGTGCAGAGGAGCTTACAATCTATGAGGTGAGGGGATCCTGGGCAGAGGAGCTTACAATCTATGAGGTGAGGGGATCCTGGGCAGAGGAGTTTACAATCTATGAGGTGAGGGGATCCTGGGCAGAGGAGCTTACAATCTATGAGGTGAGGGGATCCTGGGCAGAGGAGCTTACAATCTATGAGGTGAGAGGGATCCTGTGCAGAGGAGCTTTACCAATCTATGAGGGACTGAGGTGAGGGGATCCTGTGCAGAGGAGCTTACAATCTATTATGAGGTGAGGGGATCCCTGGGCAGAGGGAGCTTACAATCTATGAGGTGAGGGGGATCCTGCGCAGAGGAGTTACAATCTATGACGGTGAGGGGGTGCTGGGGCAGAGGAGCTTACAACTCTCCCCTATAAGTGAGCACGGTATTAACCCCTTGGTCTCCCTCCTGTAGGGTTTTTGCACAGGCCGCCCCTTTGCCGTTTTGGCCCCGCCTCCCCGTCCGCCAGATTAACCCTGTGAGTGCCAGAGGATGGTCACTGCTCGGGCGGGTTAACCCTGTGAGTGCTGCGCGCTCACTCACCTGTCTCTCACCTCAGTGCAGATTCCCAGCATCCCCCCCTCCTTGTTGCTTACAATGGGGGCTTCCTTTTGTTTGAGCAGAAAAGCAGCCAATCATGAAACTAGGTTGAAGAGCATAAGCCAATAGTAGTACGTAGGACAAGTGTATTAACCAATCACAGGCGAAAAAAAACAGGCATTCGCTAAAAACAAATTCACCAATCACGGCGCTCCGTGAGCAGACGTTAAATAACAAAAAAAGCCTATTTAGGCAGAAATCCAATCAAAGAACAGAGAGCGGAAATGTAAGCCAATCCGGACAGCGGATACTTGTCATTCAATATAAAAGAAACGATGTGATTGGTTTAATTCAGCCGAACTGAAGGATCATAATATAATGGGGGGGGGGGGTCAATCACTATCAGGGTTATTCTGAGAGACGAATTGCTGCCGAAATGTTACCGGACAGTGAAAATCAGCGTTCGGTTACCTTTCCTGACCATTCGGCTATTCAGAGAGCAGGCAATACAAATCCTAGCGAATTGCCTGCACATACGGTGCCTGTTCGGTGCCTGTTCGAGGGCAGTGAAATCCCCATAGAGAAGCAATGCTTCGTCTATTCAGAGAACACAAACCAGCAGTGAAAGGTTCCCCTAATGCCCTGCCATTCAGTGGTTTAATTCGGCAGGTTTATTCAGGAGAATCCCATAGGCTTCAATGTTAAAAATATTCCCGTTTTAATTCAATATCTAATAAACCGTTCATTATAAAATCCTGCAGTAAAAAGTCTCTTTATTTATAGATTTTTTATCGACATTATTTTACTTTTTTCTGTAACACCTTTTTATTTTCATTCATTGGATTTTATGTAAATTTCACACATTTTCGCTCAGTAGTTTCTTTGCAGCGTTTCACTTTTCAAACATTCAAGCAAACCTTTTTTTTCTTTTTTTCATTCCATTCGTCTGCGGTGTCGGGTTTTTCCGCCAGCTGCTCAGCGCCGTGATTGGCTCCTGCTCGGGTTTTTCCAGCGGGGTTAATCCAGATGTTTTTGCGGGTTTCAGTGTGCGTTCGGCAGGTTTTGCGGTGAGCGTTCGGCAGGTTTCAGTGTGCGTTCGGCAGGTTTTGCGGTGAGCGTTTGGCGGGTTTTGTAGTGAGTGTTCGGCAGGTTTTGCGGTGAGCGTTCGGCGGGTTTTGTAGTGAGTGTTCGGCAGGTTTTGCGGTGAGCGTTCGGCGGGTTTTGTAGTGAGTGTTCGGCAGGTTTTGCAGTGAGCGTTCGGCGGGTTTTGTAGTGAGTTTTCGGCAGGTTTTGCAGCGGCTTTTCCCTGCATTACGGCGGCCCTGTGGTGCTTGCTGAATACACCGCAGGGTCGCTGAAATGGGATCGCCGAATCGCATTGAATTGAGAACGAAAAGTCACTGAACGGGCGATGGCTTTTTAATTCTCTTTGAATAACATTGTGGGTTTTTGGCCAGGTTTGCGGGATAATTACTTGCATAGCATAAACTTTCTCTCCCTGTGCCTTATTGACGGTGATGGCGCGGCGCACCTTAACCAGAAATTGTAGATGTTTGAACTCGTAGTGGTCGTCTGATGGGATCAGAGGAATTCTGGGTATGAAAACAGTTTCTCCCTGATTTACGCCCCTGACAATCGTGGCTTCGATTCCGTGTTTGTGCGGAGTCTTCCCCTGAAGTCTGCTGCCATTGCACAGTTTGGGAGGGGTTATGATTGGAGCACCGACCTTGAGGTAGAGGACATGAGGTGGTAATCCTGGCAGGTTGAGCGTGTAAAAGAACTCCACAGGGTAATGTACAGCATCCTCCGTCACGAGTCCACAGATTTATACTTCATACGCTCAGTGGACCTCTTCTCCAGGAGACAGTCGTTGATGCTGTTGGCTGAGTCGTTTGTTAGAGTGAGAATAGCTGTTTGTGACGGAGCGACTGTACCCTGAGTACCTCTGTCCGTGCGCTCTCTCCCATAGTCGCCGGAGCAATCTTCCCTAACAGCTCCCTCAAAGCTTTGACCACAGCTGAAAGAATGAGGCTCACCATTCGAAGTCAGACAGCAGAATGCCAGTTTATTCACAGACACACAGATACAGTCACGCCCCAACCTCATTTACATACAATCAAGCAGATAACTGCACAGGACCTTCAAACAATGGAGAAGGGGGAAGGGAGAATGAAGGGTAAACAAAAGGGATTTCTTATAAAGAGAACATACACAATAGAGAAAGCAGGTACTATACAGAGGTCACACTATATAGGGAAGGGTTAGATAATTGAGGGAATGTACAAAAAATACACAACAAGTGACTAAACAATAAATACACAAGGGAATAACACACAGACATCAGAAATCTTTAGTTAACTGGCATATATATATAAAACAGTGAAAACCAAATATATTTAAAAGGTCCACCAGTTCCTCAATAGTCTCTTTCATGGGCCATAGTCTTTGGGCAGGAGGCTAACGCACAGCCCCATCCAGATGCCCCAATGACGGTAGGTTCCGTCACACTCTTCCCCTCAGCCATCACCTGCAATCCACTGAGGCCCCGTATATATTTATATAAAGTTATCAGACCCCTCTGAGGCCCCGTGTGACAGACCAAGGCTGCAGGGGTTAAATATTATTGTGACACACCTGTAGTGTATTCTGGAAAAGAGGGGGGTGTGTCCCAACTGTTTTTTTCCTGAGTGGTTTTTTTATTTTTCAAATAAAGTGGCAGTTTTGCTGTTGCTGCTCAACCGCTCTGGTCGTGCCTAGAGCTTTGTAGAGGGAAGGTTTGGGGGCTGCTAAAGCTGGATTTCGGGGTCCAGCTTGGAAAAAGCGTTTGACAGAAGCACACAGTCGGTGTGTCCGTCAGTCTGTCACATTTGGTGGCAGCGGTGGGATTTGCTTTCTCCAGTGAGCAGTCCAAACAACCAGCGGATGGAGCAACGTTACATCGGCCTAAAGCGGAACACCTTGAAAGATCTATTGGAGTCCCGAGGACAGATTGTCAGCAGCTAGTCGAAAGCCACCCTAATCGCAGAACTTATGGAGGGTGACCATGCAAGAGAGAGGGCGAGTGAGCCTGCAGCAGGAGGGGTCCAGCCGACCGACCTTCATAGGGAGATCCAGTGGCGGCTTGTCCTTTACTGTTACCGGAATCCACCTGGCTCTTTCTGGAGAAGACCGGGCCGGCACGGACAAAGACTGACTGGACACGAGTCTCTTCAGGAAAGGCAAACTTTATTGTGACGTCACCACTCAGCCAGGATTGAATCGCAAAGACTGAGTGTCTCTTACATACAAACATAGTGTTTTATACCTAGCATGGATAATTAGGTACATCCCAATTAACCCACCCCACGTGGGTCTGTACCTCCCTTCACTGAATACAAAGACATTCCACACATTGGTCATAAATTGGCAGCTTTCACAGTATTTTGACAATTAGAGAATTTAACGCTCTTCTAGATCCTGCTTGTGCCTCCCTCCCTGGGATTTGTTTATTGTGTATTCTACATAAGGCATCTCTCTTTGTTCAGGCCCCAGCTTTCTGACCTTGATGTAACTACTTTCTCATCCTGTCACTTCGTGCCAGTATCTGCCCGGATCTTGTTAATTTAATTGCTCTGCCTGTTAGTTTAAAACATTCCAGAGAATCTATGCAAGCTATTTCCTAATTGAACTAATATCTGCTATTTACATTCACGTGAATTAAAGTTCTGAACAAGATGGCCGGCTGGCTCAAGATGGCGGCCATCTCCTGGCCTGAGTCCCTTACATTACCCCTTTGGCTAGGGTTTCAGGTTCTCCTCCTGAGACCCTTAGCCACTACACTCCACTATTGCTATTCTCAAATACTTCGTACTTAGGGGGAACCACCTTCACTGGGAACATATCTTGCGGGATCATCAGTGGTATCTTCTGTGTTTGTGTGGGTGTCAGAGCTTTCTTGCACAATGGCTATAGGCATAACCCTATGCGGTACAGTAGTACCACTATCACCAAGATCACTATCATCATCATTATCATGGATCCAATCCGTGAGATAAATCCCAGGATCGATCCGAACCAATCTCCAAATGACCCAAGCCCTCGAAAAGGGTTCCAGCCTTCTGCTGCGATCTGCCTGGCTGTGTTCTGCAACTGAGCAACTTTCTCCTGGTGATCTTGGATTATCTGGTAATAGTCAGGGACCTCGTGTGATGTGTTTCTGATGTAGGTGCAACATTCATAATGCATAGTCATTTCACACAGTCCATTCAATGCTGCACTGATCTGTTCCAATGCCATGTCATGCACCATTTGCAACTTTCGAATCTCACGCAACTCAAGGTTCAACAGCTGGATATCCTTGCTCGTTCTATTCAAAATCTCATCCATTATCATTGAGTAATTGTTAATTTTCCGCATCAAATCTCTTCCCCATCCGGTCCATGTTGGAAACCATGCCCATGCCTGGTCCTTCTTTGAGAACAACTCTCTTTTCTGTTTCTCAAACACCAGTGGGTACCTGGGGTGTAGTGCGGTGTCTGAGGCTGTGACTTCGCCCTGTATCTCTCTGAATTGGGATCAGCTTAGCTAGATAGCACATTCCCGTTGTTGTAGGTGGTACCCATGTGTAACACACACTCCCGCAACACACCTGGTACCCTCCCGTCAATATGAATGGGGACAAATGTAGTTGTGAGGTCCTGGAGGCCCATACCCTCTGGCGCCTCCTTTCCGTGCCACATCCTGCATGCCCCCTGCAGGTTCCAGGACTTTGTATTGAGACTCTTCACATTCTTGGACTCTCTGGTCTCTCCATTCTGGACATGGAGACTCACCTGCAATTGATCCCATCTGATGAAACCTGCATATGAGGAAGCAACGCCCCTTCTCCCACGCTTCCTCATTGAAGTTCCTAGCCTTGCCTAGTGCAGACCTGCTTTCCTTGACCTCCTGAAAACCTTGTCTGGAACCCATCCGAACCAAAGACATTCCTGCTTTCCCTCTGCTCTGTATCATCATTCATAACCGGTATCCTCCTTTCCCCCCTGTACCCCTCTGTCATATCGCTATTGCCTGTGTACCAGATCTTTGCATACTCCTGACTACTCTTTTGCCATCTCCCATTGTACCTTAGCCTGATATCTATGTTCTCTGTATCCGTTGTTTATTCAGTTCTCTCGTTCCTACTACCCCCAGCCTCCTCCTATTGTTTTGGTTCTGTATTCCTGTGTTTATAGTTTCTGTCTGTATATTTGTTATTACAAATAAACCCTGTAACCTGCCTATATCTGTTCCTTATTCCACTGCATCTTGGGCTCACACCCACATCTCTGCACACCGTGCTAGGCCAGGGTCCTAACAGTAGTGTTCCCTTGCGAACCTCAATCATCATTCTTATCAGACGTGTCACAAGATCCCTCGCATTCTGTTTGTCTGTTGTTACATTCGCTATTGTCAGTTGCTGTACCGGAGTGAGTCTCAGGATCCTGACTACAAACAAGCAGTCCCTGCTCCTGACAAAATTGTGTGTGCTGTGAAATTAAACCTGCTAGACTGACACAGATTTTTACCCGTACTCAGATTATTTGTACCTATCTGGAAACACCATTCTGATGGGTACACAGGACCTGTTATTGGATAATCTGGCATTGTCTCAGATGAATTTATCTGGGGATCAGAGATAGTCTGTATCGCAATATTCCCAGTTGCAAATGTACTTAAATTCATAGGGATTGCTGCAAATGGGATATAAATTGTCTCTGGGTGCACTCTGCTGCACACCCAACACAACTTTTGTCCTGATTTCTTTGCGTATGCATATTTGAACTTCACCAGCAGGTGACCTCTTGGCGTGGTCACGGAACCTAGGTCACGCCTTTGTCTCCACATGGTACGATTCTCCATAACTGGGTGAGTGACACTCCAGATGTGAGAGATATCCACTCTCCCGGTTGTGTTTGGACAGTTGGGGCAGGTTCCACGTGACAGACCATAGATAAGGTTGGCAAGGTAGAGTATCAGCACCAGGAACGCTCCCAGTGTCAAAATCCCTTGGACAACTCGTTTTACAGTCACATAAACCCGATCCCTCCCCCTTGGTATCTCAAGAGTAAAGGTCATTTCGGCTTGGGCTTGGGGAAAAGGAGGTCCCCGAAAAATAGCCCTTGGGGTTTCCCTCTGGGTATCCCCATTCTCCCTCGCTGGTGGGTGGTCAGGCATTGTTATGGCCCTCAAAACACCCACTTGTTGAGTCTTTAGATGCTTGGAACTGCAGTCTTTGTCAGCTTTAGCCTCAGTGGATTGGTCTCGCTGGGGATGACTTTCCACTCTGCTTCAGGGTTGGCTGCAGCTGCTTTCAGTCAGGAGTGATGTATCCACGGAACCACCTCGGAAACCTTCACTGCTGTGGGGGTGGATAACAGGACAAGGTAAGGACCCCTCCATTTTGGGCCTAGTGAGTAATTTTTCCACTCCTTCACCCAAACCGAGTCACCTGGACAATACTTATGCAGTGGGGGATACAAGAAATGAGGTAGATTATCTCCCACCCAAGTGTTCAACTTTTGCTTTGATTGACCCAACAATAACACTTGTTCATTCAATTTGGTTTCACCCAATGCCCGAAGGTCCCCCCTTAGCCCATTAATCAAAGGGGTTGGCCGCCCGAACATGAGTTCATACAGACTTAGCTTCAATAGGGAAGTGGGCCTGCATCTAATATGCATTAAAACTATCGGCAGCACCTCCAACCAGCCCAGTGATGTTTCTTGGCACAGTTTTGACATTAAAGTCTTTAATGTTCTGTTCATTCGCTCAACTTTTCCTGAACTTTGGGGCCTGTAGGCCGTGTGTAGCTTCCAGGTTATGCCCAACAGGCGGGCAAGCTGCTGCAAACAGTTCTGTACAAAAGCTGGGCCATTGTCTGACCCAATTTCAAGTGGAAGTCCATAGCGTTGTATAATTTCTCTCATAAGGCTTCTCACTACCTCTGCTGTCTTCTCAGTCCTTGTGGGGAAAGCCTCAACCCATCCTGTCAGAGTGCACACCATCACGAGTCGGTATTTGTATCCTCTGCAGGGTGGTAGCACCGTGAAATCTATCTGCAACGATGCCATTTGGGACAGTCCGATAGGCTGCTTCCCTGGAGGCTGCGATGTGCCAAGAATAACCCAACAACAGGCCCATGTCACGCACTGCTGGGCTACTGCCTTACAGATCACTGACAATCCAGGCACGTAGAAATGTGGCTCCAACTGTTGTTTCATCATTTCTCTCCCTCCGTGAGTGCTGGCGTGGAGTGCTCTTACAATCTCAGGTGCCAATGTTGCAGGTAGGACTATTTGGTTACTCGCCAACTGGAACCATCCGTCTGCTCCATACTTTCCTGGTTCTTCTGTCAGCCATTTCTTCTCCTTTTCTGAATACACCGGTGTCCATTCGCCCAGTGGAGCTGGCAGTAATGGAGCTATCATTGTCGATGGGGCCTTGTATCTTTCAAGTTCTTCCTGTCTTCCCCATATGAACTCTTCTTTTGGTTGGTAGTGTCGCCAGGCGAAGTACAGCAGGTCTTGTCTCTCCTGCACATCTCTCACCACTGGCACGAAGAAGTTCATTGCACTTTTCTTCATTCTTGGCAGGTTATGCTCAATAAGGATCTCCCTGAGGAGAAACTTCACCAGTGGGGCTTGATATTCTTCAGCTCCTAATTCTCCCAAGCTCAGCAGGACAAAGGGTAATTCTCAAGTTATTATGAGTGTTGAGTGTCAGATTGTCGAAACGTTCGAAATTTTCTGCTCATTCAACTTCAGGTACTTTCGTGTCTTCTTCATCCTCCCCCACTAATTTTACGCCAAAGAACTTCAGCATCATTTTGTATGCTTGAAGGAGTCTTTGCTGAATTTCTGAGGTGTTACACATTAGGAGCTTCTCATGGGGGTTCAGTGGCATGGAGCAGAAATTTTCGGCCTTGTTCCAGAGTAGGGAAGAGCCACTGAATGTAATTGTGGTTGTCTTCTAGTAATTCAAAGTCTTTATCCCATTTTTGGAGAATAACCTCAATGAGTTCACCATTCGGTTCGAATTTTCTCCAATTCATGTAGAACTCATAGTTTGGCATGAAAACTGGTTCATCTTCTCTTCAGAGGAGGATCCTGGAGGGTTGACAAGGTGGTAACAGTGGTTTTGCAGCAGACTTTGCAGCTTGGTCTGCTCGTCTATTACCTTTGGGAATTTGGTCATGACCTTTCTGGTGACCACGGCATTGCATAATACTGACAGCACTTGGTTTCCACACAGCATCTAGGAGAGCTGAGATTTCAGCAGCATACTTGACTTGTTTTCCTGAAGAAGAAAGGAGGCCTCTTTCTTTGTAGAGCGCACCATGGGCATGAACAGTCATGAAGGCATACTTGAAGTCAGTATAGAAGTTTACTCTCTTGCCTTCGGAGATTTCTAGCGCTCTTGTCAATGCTAGTATTTCAGCCAGTTGTGCTGATGTGTGGCCTGGTAAGGGGTTCGCTTCAAGGACTCCCTCTGTTGTGTCAATCGCATAGCCGGAGACTTTCCTTCCATCTTCCATGTAGCTGCTACCATCAGTAAAAAGTTGCAGGTCGTATTTGTCTAGGGGTATGTCTTTCAGATCTGGTCTGCTACTGAACACTTCTTCCATTACTTGGAGGAGGCATTCATGATTTGGATCCTCCTCACAGTCAGGCAGTAACGTAGCAGGGTTCAAGGTAGCGATGAGGTCCAGATGAACCCGTGGATTCTTACACATCATAGCTTGGTACTTTGTCATCCGGCTATTGCTGAACCAGTAACTTCCTTTAACTTCAAGCAGGGCCTTCACCGCATGTGGGACCTTGACATGAAGAACCTGTCCTAGGGTCAACTTGTCAGCTTCAGAGATCAGCATTGCTGTAGCTGCCACGACTTTCAGGCAAGGGGGTAGGCCACAGGCCACAGGGTCAAGTTGCTTGGAGAGGTAGGCCACAGGCCTTGGCCATGAACCAAAATTCTGGAGCAGCACTCCTGTCGCTGTTTGGTTGTGTTCATGCACATACAGCTGGAAGGGTTTGCTATGGTCTGGCAGTCCCAGTGCTGGGGCTTCCATCAGGAGGGTCTTTAATTTCAGAAAGGCAGCCGCCTGTTCTTCTTCCCAGAGGAAAGGGTCATGCTCTCCCCCCTTGGTAGCTTGATGGAGGGGTTTGGCAATCTCGGCAAAATTGGGGATCCACAAGCGGCAGAAGCCTGCTGCCCCTAGGAATTCACGGACTTGCCTCCGCGTTTTTGGCTGGGGTATACGGCAGACTGCCTCCTTCCTCTCAGCTCCCAGTGCACGCTTAGTACCTGTTAATTGAAAACCTAGATACTTTACACTTAGTTTGCATATTTGTGCTTTCTTTCTGGAGACTTTATATCCTGCTTGACACAGCAGATGTAACAGTGCTTTTGTGGCAGAGAGACAGCCTTTTTCTGTGGGCGAAGCAAGTAATAAATCATCAACATATTGCAATAGGACAACTTTGTCTGGCTGAGCGTTGAAGGACAGGAGGTCCTGGCTGAGCGCGCACCCGAAAATTGTGGGCGAATTTTTAAAACCTTGCGGAAGGCGTTTCCACGTCATCTGATGGCACGCTCCCGTTGTAGATTCCTCCCACTGAAACGCAAAAAGAGGCTGGCTTGCGGGTGCCAGGCGGATGCAAAAGAAAGTGTCTTTTAAATCAAGCACTGTGTAATATTTTGTATCACCCGGAATTAATGCCAATAAATTGTATGGATTGGGGACCACGGGGTGTAGGGTTACTGTAGCTTCGTTAACTGCCCTTAAATCTTGGACCGGGCGGTATTCCTGGGTCCCGTCTTTCTGTACTGGCAATAACGGTGTATTCCATGGTTACACACAAAATTTCAATATCCCGTGATCTTTCAGTCTCTGTAAATGTGTCTGGATATTTTGTTTGGCTTTCTGTGGAATGTGATATTGTCTTAGAGCCACAGGCGTTGCGCCAGGTTTCAGATCAACGTATACTGGGGGAATATTCAAGGCTAAGCCAGGTGGGTTATCTTCCGCCCACACTCCAGGAATTCCCAGTAGTAGTGTATACGGGTCTGGTGTGACCGGCGCGGTTGGTGCCGTCTGCCATTCTTCTTCTCTGGGCATAATTACTGCATTTTTTACAGGTTGGGTCTCTTGGCTGGCTGGGTTATGCTGCCGAACAGAGCCACCACTCTCAGGCAGGTCTAGTCTAGCGTGACCCCCGGGGAGAAACATAATTTGGGTTTGTAATTTGCAAAGGATATCGCGCCCCAGGAGTTGGATAGGAAATTCGGGCATATACAGAAATTGGTGTTCTACATTGTGCCCTCCCAGACTACATTTACGTGAAGCATGGAAAGGATACGTAGCAGATACCCCCATTGCTCCCATTATATCAACCTCGTTTCCCATTGGTGGTTCAATTGGCTGTGTTACAACAGAATATTCGGCACCAGTGTCGACCATAAAAATTTCGTCTTTGTCTCCCACCCTCACTGTGAAAGTGGGCTCGTGATTACCGAGTGGGATGGGCCCAGTTCTGTGTCAATATGTACCTTGCCCTTCAAATGACGTTCCCGCCAATCCCACAAATCCGTCCCGGGAGCATCATTTCTCTCGCACCTACCATTTGTGACCTGGCCATTTACTGCGTGGCTGGTTGATGCTGCAGCATCTACCTGGTTATTTTGCCCCCCTTGTCTCTCCAAAAGTACGGGGCAGTCCCTTTTCCAGTGACCTTCACCCCAACAAAATGAGCACTGATTGTACCCCAGGGGTGCCCTAGGGGCTCCCCTACCTCTACCACCCCGACCTCTACCTCTCTCTCCATCATGGGCACCTCTCCCATTTCCCATATAGGCAACTACTCCAGTCTGCCCTCTCTGTTTCCGTATCTCCTCCCGCTTCTCTTCCAAATCCCGGTTATGATACACTTTATTGGCAATCTCCACTAACTCACTAATCCCTTTGGTCAAGAAACCATCCATCCTCTGTATCTTATTGCGTATATCCCTCTGCGCTTCGCTCACGAAGGAGGAGTTAACTAGCCGCTGATTCTCCGCTGCCTCTGGGTCTATCGGGCTATACATTCTAAATGCATCTAATAATCTCTCTAAAAATGCACTTGGAGATTCTTTTGGGTCTTGTACTATATCCGCTATTTTACCCATATTTGTAGGTTTCTTCCCTCCCGCCTTTACTCCCATCATTACTACCGTTCGGTAGGTTTGTAAGTGAGCTATGCCCACTTCAGTATTGTACGGTCATTTAGGATCTGTTTTGGGAAAATGCTCTTCCGCCCACGCCTCTGGGTTGATTTAATATCTTCAACTGCCTGGGCCATAAGGAGTTTACGGGCACTGCTATTTATACGGGCTCTCACTTCCGTAGTGAACATGGTCAGCAGCAACTGCTGACAATCTGCCCAGGTTGGGTTATGTGTGAGCATAACTGATTCTATCATACTGGCTACAGCAGCGAGATTTGCGGAATAAAGTGGTGTATGTGTTTTCCAATTAAATAAATATGTTGTCGTGAACGGGACATACGTAAATTGTGATGGCCCAGGTTCTCCATTTTCTAGAGGGGGACCCGGCACCTCCCTTAAGGGGAGCTGCAGCTTGCTTCTACTAGGGTTATGCTGATATATATCCCGGGGTTTATATATATTATTATCAGCGCGCGTTGTAGCTCTGGGATCTGCATCTCCCTCTCCGCTACTCTGAGGGGTCACCAGTTTATATATTGCTCCATCAGGTGTCTTAATTTTCTCTGCAGGGTGCACATCGTCTTCCCCACCCGCAGCCCCCCCCCCATTCTGCCACTTTCACCCGGAGCCGAGGGAGCAGGCAAGGAACTAGCAGCAGCCTGCCCCCCTAGCCCTGCCTGTGCGACCGCAGCACCCAAAGCCTGCCGGGCCGCTCCGTAGCAGGACGGGTAGGGCGGCGGAAGAGAATCGGATTCTTCTGGGTGTCCTGTCAGCACCGATTTACACCCAGTCTCATCAGACGGGGACCCCTGTTTCTTACTCTGCCCTGCCATCATAACAAAATGGCTTTTGTCTCTTACACAGTACCTATAGATGTCATTGTACGGGTACTGATCTGGGTGCCCATATCTCCCAGTGATTTGGGAGTGCATTTTCTGTATCAATGCTGGATCCATGGATCCCTGTTCTGGCCATTCAAGGACTAACATTGGCCAGACTACGGTGCACAAGAGTTTCAATTTCTCTTTACTCAATTCAACACCATAGTGGTGCGTTTCATACAATGCTTTGAAATTGTGCACCATGTATTCTAGGGGCGTCTCACCATTCTTCGCTTTCTTGGGTTTTGATGACCCGTTACCCATGGTTACTCTTTTTAATAGTAACTTCTTCACAGTGCAGACACAATTTTTAGCAAAAACAATTTAAATCGACTGTCTGGTATTTCAGTCAACAATTCAATCGTGTCGTATTCGCTTCCTCCTTAGGTAGCCAACTGCAGTCGCCTGAGCTGGAAACGTACCGCCAGAGTCCACTCTCAGATTTGCTTCCTTGCTAAGCAAGTAGGCGCACACCCACTCACAGCACTCTCAGCCGTCGCAGCACGTACTATACCAGATACATTCAGCACAAAACAATACAGAAATAGAACTTCTACTCTTTCTATTGCCAAGGGCACACCGTCCCGGCAGGCACGTATTGCCAAGGGAACGCTGTCCCGACAGGCACCTTATACCCGTGCAGTCGCCTTTATGTCACTGATCTCTAACGCTTGTCTGCTTGTAACTATAGGCATCCCGTTCCTTATCAACACGTCTGCTACTCCAATTTACCAAGGGCACATCGCCCGCCAGGCACCATTCCTCTGCAGCTATTTACTGGCCCTGAAGCTCAAAACTTCTCCTACCGGCCCCTTATTCAACTTAGATACACAATAGCACTGACACAGGGCTGTCAGCCCAGTCACAGAAATCCCTCCTCCTTCCTCTTGCCCACGTGCAGCAGTTCTCAACTCACAATATCAACACTGCGCCACGTGGCCACCCTCTTCCATCTACTACCTTAATCAATATCCGATCCCCCGGGTCCAGACACGCGCTAGCCACTTTCTGGCTCCCGTGCTTTCGGCGGCGGGTTTGGTATACCGATGGGACCGTGTACGCGGGTCCCCTTACCCAACTATGGCCGGGTGTATGACACTATACCGGTTTCCAAAATAAAAATGGTACCTTACCTATCACCGCGCTGTTCGCGGTTTCCTCAGACTCGGTGGCGTCTCAGTTTCCCAGGTCGGGGGTCCGTTTGGGAAGAGTCGAGGTCCACTTAACAGGAAATCCTGCTTGGCGCCTGCAGATGTCAGCTCACCTTCAACAGACGCCCAACCGGCGGGATCACTCGCACCTGCAGTCAACCGCTACGGTGTCCAGCAGCCGTCGCCGTACCGGAAGCGGTCGGATCCCGGACGAGCCCCCAAAAATGTTACTGGAATCCACCTGGCTCTTTCGGGAGAAGACTGTGCCGGCACGGACAAAGACTGACTGGACAAGAGTCTCTTCAGGAAAGGCAAACTTTATTGTGACGTCACCACTCAGCCAGGATTGAATCGCAAAGACTAAGTGTCTCTTACATACAAACATAGTGTTTTATACCTAGCATGGATAATTAGGTACATCCCAATTAACCCACCCCATGGTGACACTATCCTACCCCACGTGGGTCTGTACCTCCCTTCACTGAATACAAAGACATTCCACACATTGGTCATAAATTGGCAGCTTTCACAGTATTTTGACAATTAGAGAATTTAACACTCTTCTAGATCCTGCTTGTGCCTCCCTCCCTGGGATTTGTTTATTGTGTATTCTAGATAAGGCATCTCTCTTTGTTCAGGCCCTAGCTTTCTGACCTTGATGTAACTACTTTCTCATCCTGTAACTTCGTGCCAGAATCTGCCCGGATCTTGTTAATTTAATTGCTCTGCCTGTTAGTTTAAAACATTCCAGAGAATCTATGCAAGCTAAACCTAATGGAACTAATATCTGCTATTTACATTCACGTGAACCAAAGTTCTGAACAAGATGGCCGCCTGGCTCAAGATGGCAGCCATCTCCTGGCCTATCGGCAGAAATGATAACACAGATTGTGTCGGGAAGCTACCCAGGTGCATCTGGCAGAGATCCAAAGAGCGGGTGGAGAGAGATCGGTGGCTGAGGTACAGAAACCAAAGAAACTGCCGTTTGCAGCATTTCGGACCTTCCAGGACAGTCAGGAGGAGATCGACAGATACCTGCAGGTCTACGAGGCACAGTGCGACCTGCAGGGAGTGGAGGAGGAGGATTGGGTGACGCTCCTGGTGAGCAAACTATCCGGTCGGGCACTGGACGCCTTTGAGACTGTACCAGCAGATGACCGCATGAACTACGAATGGGTCAAGGAAAGAATTCTGACCCGCTATATCACATCACCCCCGAGTCCCATCGACTGAAGTTCTGGCGCCTGCAGAAAAAGGAGAACCAGCCCTACACAGAACTGGCGCACCAGATGTCCTGAGCGGTAGATGCCTAGTTCACAGGCTGCCAGGTCCACACCCTCGCAGAGGCTGCCCAGCTGATCCTCCTTGAACAGCTCTACGATCAGCTGCCTTCGAGACCAGGGACTGGGTGAAAGATAGGAAGCCTCTTACAGTAGACGAAGCGGCGGTTCTGGCAGACCAGTACATTGATGCCAGACGGACAAATCGGCCAGAGAGTCGCCCTATTCAGTGAGCCACTCCGGTTCCAGTCACCCTCCCTGCTGTGCCGGTGAGTCGTTCCTCTGCCAGCTACCCGCCGACTCAACCGACCCCTGCACCCATAGCTCGTCAGAAGGGGCCGAGATGTTACAGATGTAATCAGCTGGGACACATGCGACAACACTGTCCCTGGAACCAGAACACCTCACTCTGGATCCGAGCTCCGTCCGGTTCCTCCCGAGCAGCCTCCATCGGCAGTGAAAATGTTCCAATGGGAAGAGGAGGCATTTGAAGTGCTGCTGACCCAGTCCAGGCGGCTTCCATTGACAACCGGCAGCACCATCAGCAAACCGTCAGAGTGAACGGCCGGAACGCCCAAGGGCTCCGAGACAGAGGGCCACCATCACTTTGATCCAGCCCAAAATGGTGGCGAGTCGGACCATACCGGTCGGGCGATTGCTGTGCGGGTGGCCGGCGGAAGAATATTGAAGATTCCTACAGCCCAGGTCTACCTAGACTGGGGATCCGATGCCCGAGAGTTGGAAGTTGGCATTATGCGAGACCTACCAGCAGATGTGCTGTTAGGCAATGATTTGGGTAACCTCTCCTCCTCCTTCCAGGCTGGCGGTGCTCCAGAGGTTTACCCAGTAGCCACCAGACAGCAGGCAAGAGAGGCAGAACTGGCACTCGATGACAGGAACCAGGTAAACACTGACAAAATTGAGACCGACCTGTCCCTGCCTACCTTTGCCTGGGTTCCCCACGCCCAATTTGCCCAAGACATCCTTAATGATCCTCCCCTGGCCAAATATCGGGAGCTAGCTGGGACTGACCCCGGGGGTTTAGGGGGCGATAGGGTGGAGTGGGAGGGGGGCCTGCTATAGGTTTACGGAAGGTATGGGAAAGCACCCAGTACCCAAAAAGCAGCTAGTGGTTTCCCAAAAATATAGGTCCCACCTCCTCCGCATCGGGCACGACATTCCCTTGCAGGACACCTCGGTGTGACTAAATCCCATCACCGAGTCACCCATCTCTTCTTTTGGCCTGGGGTATCCGAAGATATCTGGCAATACTGCCGTACCTGTGACGTTTGCCAGCGGGTGGGGAAAAAGGGTGACCACTCAAAAGCTTCCCTCTACCCCTTGCCTGTTATCTCTGAACCATTTAGCCGAATCGCTGTAGACCTGGTTGGACCATTACCCCGCCCTAGTCCCTCTGGAAAGAGATACATCTTAACAGTAGTGGACTATGCCACACGTTATTCGGAGGCGGTTCCCCTGATGAATATCCACGCGGAGACAGTGGCGGATGCCCTGCTCTGGATATTTTCCAGGGTGGGCTTCCCTAAGGAGATTATCTCAGACCAGGGGACGCAGTTTACAGCCGACCTGACCCGGCAGCTCTGGAAACTATGCAGGATAAAACCCCTAAGAAAAATACCAAGGTATATGGGAGCGCATAGAACATATACAGACAATGTATTAAATAGTCAATGCAAACAATGTGTTAGATGGTAAGTCCGTGGTCTTTAAATCAGAATAGTCCGTAAATCCTAGAAGAGGAGACAGAAGGAGACCATTGCGCAGTATATACTGGAAACAAATAACCACACACTGATAGTTATACAACTCACAAGTGAGGAGTCTTCAAGACTCTAGATGTACGTCTTTAAGTCTCTTTATGGGGGACTTCACCCGTATGGTAGATACTTGTCCCGTATGATGGATGCTGTATCTTGATGGAGAATGTATCTCAAATAGAAAGAAAATACATAGTACAGTACTGTATAACTGGAATATATATGTACTATAAAGGAGCACACTCACGTGTTTCAGAACCTCCACTGTGGGTGGTTCTGTAATCGCACTTTGGACCTCTTATCGCTTAAGGGGGTCCCACCTATTGAGCACTGCTACAGATTCCAGGAGCATCAGAGTAGAAATCCAGGAGCGTCAAAGTAGAGATCTAAAGGCTGCTGTCCCTTCTTAGGTATGTGTCCAGTATTCAGGAATCAAAATAAATAAAATCAAAATGGAAATGAAATAAATAAAATGGGAATATAAAATAATTAAAATATAAAATTTATTGAATACAAATCGAGACGCGTTTCGCCCGCATCTGCAGGCCTTATCAATCGAATTAATCAGATTCCGTTGTTCCCGGCTTAAATAATGGCTGAGAGTCATAATTAGTTCCAAGATGTGGCGTGCGGGTCACAATACCGTCCGCCCTGCGTTCCAGACGCCATTTCGATGACACATTTCCGCTTCCGGTATGGCGCACCTCCACCTCCACTTCCGGTCTTCTGTGGCTGCAGCGTACTGAATAGGACGCCGGATAATGACATCCTCATCCAACCATGTTTGTACTTTCGCTCTCAGCCATGGTGGAGGTTCTGTATCTATCTGGGCACTGGACAAAGCGCATTACATATATAAAAACATAAAAGCGACCAAAACATCAGCATCTCAGACCAGGGGACGCAGTTTACAGCCGACCTGACCCGGCAGCTCTGGAAACTATGCAGGATAAAACCCCTGTATAGCTCCGCCTACCATCCTCAGACAAACGGACTGTGTGAACGGTTCAATGGAACGTTGAAGCAGCTGCTTCGTAAGTTTGCTACCTCTCACAAGGACTGGGAGAGATTCTTGCCGCACCTCCTGTTTGCTTACCGGGAGGTGCCCCAGGAATCGACCGGATTCTCCCCGTTTGAGTTATTGTATGGGAGGAAGGTGAAGGGGCCATTAGTTCTGATTAGAGCCCACTGGGAAGCAGGGGAGGGGGTGCAGGATCCTTCTATTGTAGAGTATGTTTTAGCATTGAGGGAACGGCTGACAGAGCTCATGGACATGGTCTGGGAGAATCTGCAAAACGCGCAGAGTCGGCAGAAGCGGTGGTACGATCGTACTGCCCGGAACCGTATCTTGCTTATAGGGCAGAAAGTACTTGCCCTGATGCCATCCAAGACAGATAAATTGCAAGCCTCTTGGGATGGGCCTTATAAGGTAGTGGAGCAGCGTTGTGACACTACCTACCTGGTAGCTAAATGTTCAGATGAAAGAATCCACCGGATCTTCCATGTGAACATGCTCAAAGCATACCTTGAAGCCGGATAAATGTAGCATAGGGATGTCTGAGGTCCAGTACCTTGGGCATCGGGTGGGCCGCGGGCGGCAGCGCCCCGAACCTGCTTAAGTTGAGGAAAACCCAGGTCTTAGCGTTTTTAGGGACAGCAGGCTATTATAGGAAGTTTGTGCCCAACTATAGCGCTATCGCTAAACCCCTGACCGACCTTACCCGTAAAAACCTTCCCTGACAGGTCCTGTGGTCCCCAGAGTGCGAGGCTGCCTTTCAACGCCTCAAGCATGACCTAACTTCAGCACCTATCCTCGCTGTTCCTGACCCAACAAACGATTTTCTGTTCACACAGACGCCTCTACTTTCGGGTTGGGAGCAATACTGAGTCAAGTGGGAGCCGACGGTGGTGAGCACCCTGTAGCCTACATCAGCCGCAAGCTGCTACCCAGGGAAGTGGGGTACGCGGCTATTGAAAAAGAGTGCCTGGTGCTGGTGTGGGCTCTGAAAAAACTGCAGCCATACCTATATGGAAGATCTTTCACGGTGCTCACCGACCACAACCCCTTGATTTGGCTGAACAGAGTCTCCGGAGACAACGGATGCTTATTGCGCTGGAGCCTCGCCCTGCAGCCATACAACTTCACAGTTCAATATTGGCCGGGAAAGCAGAATGGAAATGCAGATGGACTTTCCCTGCTGTTATGATGTAAAAAAATCCTGGTTCTCCTGTTGTCTGGAATTATCTCAGCCATTAGCTCTCATATACTTCCTTGTACCCGGCCGGGCCTTTGCTGATCAGAGTTGTAGAGACCATATTCAAGGTATACATTGATTATATATGAGAAATGAATTGAGGACAAAATGCCGATGTTCACATCTTTACTGCAATCAAATATCTGCCGGATTCACCATTTTCACATAGCTAAATACAGAGTATACACGTCAGTCTTAAGACACTGCCCCTCCAATACAATTGGCCAAGCTTTAGATGCATTTTCCAAATTGTCTCAGACAACGAACTTAGATAGAAATGTTATTCCAGTTAACCCTAGACAGTGAGGCGCCTTACAACATCTGTTTAAACTTTATCAATGGTCAGGTCTTACATCAAAGAGGGCTTTTACCAGCAACTTGAGAGTCTTTGGGTCAGAAGGTCACATGTGGTTTTCTTTAACTCTCCAGCCCTACTGACTGACGGCTGAAAGATTAATGATCCTTCACAAACTGAACAGGCCATGATATTCTGTCTAATTAAAAATTGTATTAAAACTGGTTTGATATTCCATTAAAATATTACAGATATTAAAATACTCCTCAACACTGGCAAACCGAAATAGAGCTGTCTGTACTCCCGGACATACCCTAGGCTGACCCGTGTGGATCTTGCCGGGTCTGCCGGACTGTGGAACAGGGTGGGAGAATTGTGACAGACCAAGGCTGCAGGGGTTAAATATTATTGTGACACACCTGTAGTGTATTCTGGAAAAGAGGGGGGGTCCCAACTGTTTTTTTCCTGAGTGTTTTTTTTATTTTTCAAATAAAGTGGCAGTTTTGCTTTTGCTTCTCAACCGCTCTGGTCGTGCCTGGAGCTCTGTAGAGGGAAGGTTTGGGGGCTGCTAAAGCTGGATTTCGGGCTCCAGCTTGGAAAAAGCGTTTGACAGAAGCACACAGTCGGTGTGCCCGTCAGTCTGTCACATTTGGTGGCAGCGGTGGGATTTGCTTTCTCCAGTGAGCAGTCCAAACAACCAGCGGATGGAGCAGCGTTACATCAGGCCTAAAGCGGGACACCTTGAAAGATCTGTTGGAGTCCCGAGGACAGATTGCCAGCGGCAAATCGAAAGCCACTCTAATCGCAGAACTTATGGAGGGTGACCAGCAGGAGGGGTCCCGCCGACCGACCTTCAGAGGGAGATCCAGTGGCGGCTTGTCCTTTACTGTTACCGGAATCCACCTGGCTCTTTCCGGAGAAGACCGGGCCGGCACGTACAAAGACTGACTGGACACGAGTCTCTTCAGGAAAGGCAAACTTTATTGTGACGTCACCACTCAGCCAGGATTGAATCGCAAAGACTGAGTGTCTCTTACTGTAAGGGAGCTGGTTCCGGGGTGGCAAGTGTGAGCCCAATATGCAATGATAAGTAGAAAGACGTATATAAACAAAAGGGATTTATTAAGAATAAGGCATAAGAGGCAGTAAACAAATATGAATAAACAATTATGTAGCTGGGTAATAAGAAAGGAAAACCCTGTATAAATAATAATCAGCAATAAGAAACTAAAAGGCAAGATGAGAGAAAGGTAAACCAAAAGTAACAAAACTAAACTACACTAAACTATACTACTACATATAAAGAAAAGGAGTAGATTGAACTTAGAGCAGGGTTAAACCAGATATGGAGAGAAATAGGAGAAGGAACAGTGAAGGAGATCTTTAGAAAATAAATAGGAAAATAGAAACGGAAGAGTCTTTGAGGCAGAGGGCCCTGGGTATGCAGGGGGTCCTGGGTATGCAGGGGGTCCGGGATCTGCAGAGGGGTCC
The DNA here is from genome assembly GCA_009667805.1 of Leptobrachium leishanense. Classification (NCBI taxonomy): domain Eukaryota; kingdom Metazoa; phylum Chordata; class Amphibia; order Anura; family Megophryidae; genus Leptobrachium; species Leptobrachium leishanense. The sequence goes on along the minus strand of RXON01001844.1, from coordinate 79,576 downwards.
TGGATCTGCAGAGGGGTCCTAAATCTGCAGAGGGGTACTGGGTCTGTAGGGAGTCATGGAGCTACAGAGGGTCCTGGGCCTGTAGAGCAACAGATTCTGCGGGATGCAGGGTAGCAGGCTCTGAGGATTTGGATGTAGGGCAGCAGGCTGAGGATTCTGCAGGTTGCAGGGCAGCAGGATCAGAGGATATTTGCAAGATGTAGGGCAGCAGGCTGAGGATTCTGCAGGATGCAGGGCAGCAGGATTAGAGGATCCTTGCAGGAAGTAAGGCAGCAGGCTCTGAGGATTCTTGCAAGATGCAGGGCAGTAGGATCCTTGTAGCAGGAACTATAAACAGTATGGTGGGAACCAAGTGTAGCGCTGTTTTAAATTCCCTGTCGTTGTAGTACTTGTTTTTGGCCACCGGAGGGAGACAAGCGCGATGTAAGACACTGAACATTGGGACTACATTTTCCGGCATGCTTTGCGGGCGAGAACAGGAAGTGGGTGGGAGAGAGACACTGATATCCGCAGCCTCGTGGAAAGAGCTGGGAGAGCACGCCGAGGAGTGAGAGGAGCAAGACGCAGAGTAGCAGAAAGTGATCTCGACCAGGCCAGAGCGCAGGTGCGGCCTAGCGGAGCTAGAGATCGGGTTTTTTCCTTCCTATTTAACGAAGACCCAGTAACCCACGCTGAGACAGAGTAAGCTGAAGGACCCCGAGTGAGGAGAACTGCAGACGATTTAACAGGGAGTGCAGGCGGTGAGCTGGACATCTTGTGGCTGATACAGAGGAGCAAGACAGCGGATCCGGTGACACAGAGAACCCCAGTCAAAATCGAGTGGAGAGACGTCCTGGGTCGAGAGGAGCACCGAGTATCTGGCGGATGGGCGAGAGGCCTTCCAGGCCACGGTGAAATACTAAAGCACACTACAGTTTGTTCCAAAACCTACAGGGCCCCAACGTGACTAGTTGAAGATACCTCCTAAATAATTCACTGCCCAGTTGAATATTGTACCCGGGTACCAATACACGCATACACATACATTCCTTGGGACATAACCTGTACGTGACTCACACTCCAACCACTAAGGGGTTAAAAATACTTTGTTTCCTTTTCCGCTGCGCGTTTCTCGCATTACGAAGTACTGTATTTTTCCTTTTCCGTTGCGTGTTTCTCGTATTACGAAGTACTGTAAAAATATATACATATACCGTGTTACTCATTATATGCCCGTTTATTCAGTAAACTATATAATTTATAAAATCCACGACGGTGCTGGAGTATATTTATTCCCTAGTGCGGGGAGACTGACCCGAGGTTCAAATTCAGCGGCTCCTTCGGGAGTGAGCGCTACACGTGGGGGCTCGTTTCCGGGATCCAGTCTCTGGAAAAACCGCATTTAAAGGGTTAAATATGGATCCAGACACTGCTGCCAAATGGTGTGAGGAGCACAGTAGTCAGTTAGAATTGTGTATAGTCATGGATATTCCTGCAGACACTTGGGCCGAAGATCAGATTCGCCAGGCCGTGGCCGCGCTGACACCAGATCATCGGGGGTTAATCCTGGACATTGAAGAGAACCCAGATACCTCTCACACGTATGTTCTTTTTGAGTGGAGAAAGGGTGTTCCAGTGTGTTTTCAGGGCGCGAGCGTGAAGCTGACCGATGAGGTGGAAGTCCAACTGATTCAGCCAAGTGCGCCACGTGGCGAATCCGCGAGTGTTCCCACGCCCAGTCCGTTGGCCATGATCGGGCCTGAATTTATAGTGGCTATTGGCTGGCTAAGTGTCAGAGAACAAGCCCTCCGCACACTAACTTTGGTTATCGACGGTTGAGAAATTTTACAGGAGACGTACCAACTCCGGCGGGAGAAGAAACCTTCGAAGAATCTGTGGAACAGGCGATGCAGGCTCTGGATGAGTGGGACGTCCCTGAAGCACAGAAAAAGCAAAGGATTACTGAGAGTTTAAAGGGACCTGCGTCAGAGGCTGTAAGAAACCTAAAATTGAGTAAGAAAGACTGCACTGCTTTAGATTATCTAAATGTTCTGGAGGAAGTTTTTGGGCGAACGGAAAAGGCTGCAGAGCTCGTGTATCAGTATGAACATACCTACCAGCGGAAAGGTGAGAGAATGACCGAATATATGAGGCGCCTAGATAAGATTCTGCACCAGATACTCCAAGAAAGGGGCCGAACCGGCCGAAGTAGATAAGATCTGAATAAAACAGATCCTGAGGGGCGCTCAACCTCTAGATCCAGTGATGCTGCAGCTGAGAAGCAGAGCAGGTAATCAAGAACTGAAGTACCTGGAACTGATCCGAGCTGTCAGAGAGGAGGAGGCTTTACTGGAAGAAAAATCCTTCAGGAGAGGAGAAAGAGCTTACGCGCAACCTGTGAGGCATAACGAATGTTTGCAGCCTGAAAGTGACTCGTTGGATACCTATGGATCCGACGTGGACGAACAAGAGCATCTGATCGCTTTTAAATCCACAGAGAAGGCTGTCAAAGAATTAAACCTCTCTGCACATGGTGAGTTGCACAAAACTGTTAAGAAGGTACAAGAAGCTCAAGCTGAATTGCAACAGGCGCACGCGGAACTGTGCCGAGTATTGTTGAAGGTGACAGAGACACAGACAGAGATGCAGAAGTTCCTTACAGACATACAGACAACCGGAGTTGCTGTGGCGTCTAGCCAGGGTCCTTCAACTGAATCACAGCAGGCCGACTGCGTCTCCGCTTTCAAAGAAGAGATGTTTCAGTTGTGGAGAAATGGGCCACTTCCGCGCACAATGCAAAAGCCAAAAGCCTGAAGGAAATAGAGTTGAGGAGTTCTTGAAAGCCTTGGAAGGGCTGTTATCTACCTCACCGGCGGGAAACGCCAGAGGGCACAAGTGAAGGAGCAACCTAGGTGCCCGAAGGCTGAAACCCGCTCCAAAAATCAAGCCAGGACTAAGAGGGCCCAAAGTCTGGCCAACTGCCGAGCCTGCCAGGACTGAAAGAGTCACTCCCTTAGCATCCAGTCCTACGTCATGGGGAAGCAATGCACACCCAAAACCTGCACGGGCCAAGAAGAAGGCCAGGGTACAACAAACTGGGTCTAAATGTCCTGTTGCCACCACCAAGTTTCCTGACCAGCTGATAGGTCCTTCCTCTATTGTGCCAATCCAAGTGGAGGGAGTCTACACTAAAGCTCTGTTGGACTCAGGGGCTCAAGTGACATTGATTTACAGAGATTTCTATGAGAGACACTTGAAGCACATAATGAAGTGGAATCAGGCTGGAAGATGGTCGCTATTATGAGCCAAGCGGCCATCTTGTTCAGAATATTGGTTCACTTGCAAATAACTAGGTAGATTTCAATAGACACTAGAATGAAGCTTACATAGAATTTTAGGAATGTGGTAGATTAACAGAGAAGCAATTAAACGAGGGGAAGATCGGGCCAGCTCTTGGCACGGAGAGACAGGATGACAAATGGATACTGCAAGGTCACTGAGGCCTGCAGAGAGACAAAGAGCGTAGAAACCAGACCATGCTTTATCTGTAACAAATAAACATAGCCTTTAGGGAGGTGGGCACGGCCCGGATTGAGTGCGGCAGCAAATCACAAACTATCAGACTAACATGAAGTTTGCCAATTTACGGTCAATGTATGGAATGCCTTTGTACTAACAATGGGAGGTATTAACCCACGTGGGGTGGAATAAAGTGTCACCGGGAGGTGGGCTAATTGGGATGTACCTAATTATGTATTCAGGGTATAAGACCCCTCGTCGGGGTGAGAACGGGGCTCACTCTTTGCGATTCAATCCTGTGTGAGCATTTGTGTGACGACACAATAAAGTTTGCCTTTCCTGAAGAGACTCGTGTTCATACAATCCTTGCTTGTGCCCGGTCCGGCGCCATCGTGAAGTGAACCCAGTGTTTCCGGTTACAATACCTCTACAGAAATTGAAGGATCTGGAAATCTGGGGTTTCGGAACTGAGAAACTCCCCTATGACGGGTATCTACAGGTGAAGTTGGAGATCGGATCCGAAGTCATTGGACAGTCCGGAGGTTGTGATGCATTGGCCATTGTGTGTCCTCGGCCTTCAGGGGCAAACAGGAGTTCCATGATAGTGGGGACGAATACCGATTTGGTGCGACATCTCCTGACACCTATCGTACTGGAAGAAGGTTCTACTAAAGGAGTAAACCCAATGTTACGTCCAGTCTATCAGAGAATGGTCGAAGAACAGAAGGCACCTGCTGAAGTGGGGCGCCTGTGGAGATTGGAAGGAACAGAGAAGGTTCTGCAAGCAGGAGAAGTACCGAGTTTCCGGGCTTCAGTCAAGTTGAACGGATCGCAACCAGGGCCCTATGTAGTACTGGAAACTGATTTTAATCATGGGAGTGAAGCCGGAGTAGAAGTAATCCCTGAAATAATCTCCACTAAAGCTTTGAAAAGAACACGAGGAAGAGTCTCAGTCAGCGTGTGCAATGTGTCTGATTCTCCAGTAGTCCTTAAAGCACGAATGCCTATCGGGCAAGTAGCGTCCGCTATGCCCCTCTCTCCTACCGATTTAGGAGGGGGAGTGGATAAAGAGATTCCAGATGAAAGATTCTACCCCGAGGACGCTCCCATTTCACCTGAATGGAAAAACGTCTTCAGTCCCAAGTTCTAAAGTGGAGAGACTTGTTCTCGAAAGAGGAGTTCGACGTAGGCCTAGCTAAAAGTACTGAGCACCGCATTCGATTACAATAGGACAAGCCGTTTCGTGAAAGGTCAAGACGAGTTCCGCTGGGAGACTTGGATGATCTACGAGAACAGCTGAATGAACTGCAAAGAACCAAGGTGATCCAAGAGTCCAGGATTCCATATGCATCTCCAATAGTAATGGTCTGGAAGAAGAATGGTTCTGTCCGCCTATGCATAGACTATCGCACGCTGAATCTGAGAACCATCCCAGATCAATATGCTACTCCTCGGATAGAAGATGCCTTACAGTGTTGGTCTGGAGCAAAATGGTTTAGTGTACTAGACCTGCGAAGTGGGTATCACCAGATACCAATGCATCCTGAAGACAAAGAGAAGACTGCGTTCATCTGCCCATTGGGGTTCTTCAAATTCAACAGAATGCCTCAAGGCCTTACAGGGGCTCCAGCCACGTTCCAACGGTTAATGGAGAAGACAGTCGGGAACATGAATCTGATCGAAGTATTAGTGTACCTGGATGACATAATTGTGTTCGGGAAGACTCTGGAAGAACATGAACAACGTTTGGAGAAGGTCTTGAAGAGGCTCCATGAAGAGGGATTGAAACTATCTCTGGAGAAATGTCAATTCTGTTTACCGTCTGTTACGTATCTGGGACATGTGGTCTCAGCAGAAGGCGTTTCGACAGATCCTCGGAAGTTGGAGGCCGTAGCTTCTTGGCCTAGACCCCGAAACGTTACTGAACTTAGATCTTTCTTGGGGTTCTGCTCTTATTATCGAATATTTGTAGGAGGATTCGCAAAAATAGCTCAACCACTGAACAAGCTCCTACAGAAGGAAAGCACAGAAGAAGACCACAAGGTCTCCGACCGAAATCCGTCAGCTCCAGGGCCAAGGAAAGCTCGAGAGTCCATCCAGGGAGAATGGACCAGTCAATGCGAAGGTGCTTTTACGAAGCTGAAAGAGAGTTTAACTCGAGCTCCTGTCTTGGCCTATGCGGACCCTCACAAGCCGTACGAGCTACATGTGGATGCCAGCAGAGAAGGTCTAGGAGGAGTCCTGTATCAAGAGTATGGTGGATTGCTGAGGCCTGTAGCGTATGTGAGCCGGAGCCTTCCGCCTTCAGAAAAGAACTATCCTACCCACAAGTTGGAGTTCCTAGCCTTAAAGTGGGCAGTGGTAGACAAGCTAAAGGACTATCTGTATGGGGCCGAGTTTGTGATAAAGACGGATAACAATCCTCTTACCTACGTCCTTACTACTGCAAAACTGGACGCAACGGGACATCGGTGGTTGGCCGCTCTGTCAGGGTTTCGGTTCAGCCTGAAGTATCGCCCTGGGGTGAATAATCGAGATGCTGATGCTTTGTCGAGAAGACCCTACACTACAGAATGGACTCAGTTAACTCCAGACGGGGTACAAGCTTTGTGTCAAGGAGCAGAGCGCCGGGTCAAGGGAGGAATTGAAGCGGAGGCCATAGGAGTCATGGCTGCGGCTGTTCCGGAGTTCTACTGCAACCCTACGCAGTTGAGGGATGAAAGTCTGCCTACCTTTTCAAAACAGGACCTGAAAGCTGATCAGGCTAGAGACCCTTTAATTGCGTTACCCATAAAGGCCCTAACTGCGAATCAGCGGGAAATTCTGCTGACCAATTCCCCAGATGGAGCCAGATTGGTCTACAAAGAGTGGGAACGGTTGAAGATGTTGGATGGGGTGGTCTACTGAAGGGGCCCCTCAACCAATGCTGAAGAGACCCAACAGTTGTTCCTTCCCACTAAATAGGGAGAGTGTGTACTGCGATCGCTACATGATGAGCATGGACATTTGGGCGCAGAAAGGACTTTTAAGCTGGTGCGAGACAGGTTCTATTGGCCTTGCATGAGAGCTGAAGTGGAAAGTTACTGCCATTCATGTCTGAGGTGTATTCAAAGGAAGTCCCTACCGACCCGAACCGCTCCAATGAGCCATCTGCAAAGTCAAGGACCCATGGATTTGGTGTGCATTGACTTCCTGTGCTTAGAGCCGGATGCTAGTGGGCAGGGAAATATTCTAATAGTGACTGATCACTTCACACGTTACGCCCAAGCCTTTTCTACAAAAGACCAACGCGCTGCGACAGTGGCGAAGGTTCTGATGGAAAAGTTCTTTGTTCACTACGGCCTACCAAGGAGAATACACTCTGATCAGGGTAGAGACTTTGAAAGCCGGCTTGTTGGGCAATTATTGGAACTGCTGGGAATCCAAAAGACCCGAACTACACCATATCACCCTCAAGGTGATGCTCAGCCCGAAAGGTTCAATCGCACACTACTAAATATGCTGGGGACACTGTCAAACACAGAGAAGCAGAGCTAGAGTCGTCACATAGCTACGCTAGTACATGCATATAACAGTACAGAGAGTGACGCCACTGGATACTCACCGTACCGTCTTATGTTTGGAAGAGAAGCTCGACTGCCGGTTGATTTGGCGTTTGGGCTATCTCTGGACCAGACGTCGGTAGCTTCCCATAGAAATTACGTGGATAGACTTCAAAAGAATCTGGCCTCTGCGTTTGAACAGGCCCGTTTGACCTCAGGAAACAGGGAACAAAGGAATAAACGGAACTATGACTTGAAAGTTCGGATACAGGATCTACAACCGGTGATAGGGTTTTGTTGAAGAACTTGGGTGCTGCTGCAAGGCACAAGTTAGCGGATAGATGGAGTTCTCAGGTCTACATTGTCTGCAAGCAACTGCCGGGTCTGCCGGTGTATCAAATCCGGCTGGATGGAAAGGCTGGGCCTCTTAAGAACTGGCACCGGAATCATTTATTACCTTTGAGAGAGGCTGTGAGAATACCAGTTGGGGATGAACTTTCTCTGCCGAATCCGCCTGCTCCACGTTTGACTCCCGTTACTCGGTCTCAGCAGACCCGGGTTGTCGAAGAGAGCGAAAGGGACAGTGAGGAAGAAAGTTTTTGTCTGGACTGGATGCGCTCACCAGAGCCTGAAGAGGTTATCTCAGTTCCTGAACGGAGGGAAAGTAATTTGAGGCCTGAGGCTCCTGAATTCAGTTAGAAGTCCCTGAGACTATTGAAATCCCTGTAGTTCCTGAAGCCGAATCTTATGACTACAGCTCTATGCCTTCACTGGAAGGATCATACTCCGAAGAGATGTCTGCTCCAGTGGTAGAAAGAAGAACTGAGCCTGCGCCTATAGTACTTCCACCCGAAGAGGAACTGATTGAGCCAGAACCAAAACGCTCTGTTCGACCGCCCCAGCGACTCACCTACGACTAACCAGGACATAGCATTGAAGAGGCCGTCACCACAGTGCGAAGGTTGCCCGAAGTGTCTGCTATGTTAGCTGAGGTAGTCCAAAGCATGAGTCAACTTGAGGAAGTGTATCTAACCCATTGTATGCTTGCTGCTGAGCCTGTATATGTTGCCTAATATATGTGAAAAATGTAATGCAACTGTTGTACCTCCTTGGAGAGACCCAAGAGTTCTAGGAGGGGGAGAGTGTAGCGCTGGTTTTAAATTCCCTGTCGTTGTAGTACTTGTTTTTGGCCACCAGAGGGAGACAAGCGCGATGTAAGACACTGAACATTGGGACTATATTTTCCGGCATGCTTTGCGGGCGGGAACAGGAAGTGGGTGGGAGAGAGACAGTGATATCCGCAGCGTCGTGGAAAGAGCTGGGAGAGCGCGCCGAGGAGTGAGAGGAGCAAGACGCAGTGTAGCAGAAAGTGATCTCGACCAGGCCAGAGCGCAGGTGCGGCCTAGCGGAGCTAGAGATCGTGTTTTTTCCTTCCTATTTAACGAAGACCCAGTAACCCACGCTGAGACAGAGTAAGCTGAAGGACCCCAAGTGAGGAGAACCGCAGACGATTTAACAGAGAGTGCAGGCGGTGAGCTGGACATCTTGTGGCCGATACAGAGGAGCAAGACAGCGGATCCGGTGACACAGAGAACCCCAGTCAAAATCGAGTGGAGAGACGTCCTGGGTCGAGCGGAGCACCGAGTATCTGGCGGATGGGTGAGAGGCCTTCCAGGCCACGGTGAAATACTAAAGCACACTACAGTTTGTTCCAAAACCTACAGGGCCCCAACGTGACTAGTCGAAGATACCTCCTAAATAATTCACTGGCCAGTTGAATATTGTACCCGGGTACCAATACACGCACACACATACATTCCTTGGGACATAACCTGTACGAGACTCACACTCCAACCACTAAGGGGTTAAAAATACTTTTTTTCCTTTTCCGCTGCGCGTTTCTCGCATTACGAAGTGCTGTATTTTTCCTTTTCCGCTGCGTGTTTCTCGTATTACGAAGTACTGTAAAAATATATACATATACCGTGTTACTCATTATATGCTTGTTTATTCAGTAAACTATATCATTTATAAAATCCACGACGGTGCTGGAGTATATTTATTCCCTAGTGTGGGGAGACTGACCCGAGGTTCAAATTCAGTGGCTCCTCCGGGAGTGAGCGCTACACAAGACAAAATAGGTTAGAGCAAGCAGAGATTGAATACAGCTCCTTCCTACTGAGAAGTTCACTAGAACAATGCAGAAGCATTGTGCTTTGGGAGTGGCCCTTTTTTATAGTGGCGAAATCATGATGCTTTGGCTAGCACCTGGTTGCTGGAACAACTTGGTTCAGTAGGAGAATCACTGTTAGTTATTCACTGAGACACTTTGCCTTTAGTTCTCCTATGGCGCCGGCGGCTAGGGACCTGACACTTACATACAAACATAGTGTTTTATACCTAGCATGGATAATTAGGTACATCCCAATTAACCCACCCCACGGTCAGTGGCGTCACTAGGGTTGGTGTCACCCGGTGCAGTAATTTATAGTGTCACCCCCCCCCCCGAGTTTTACAGATTTTTTTTAACTATTCTTACTCCTAAATCAGTACTCCCATATAACACTGAATGCTCATACACACAGCGCACATTACTGTGAGGTTTATTGCTGTGGAGCTCTCTCATATGCTCACACAAATTTTTGCCAACTGCCAGCAAGTACGTTGCCTGTTCGAAGGCAGTGAAAGCACACATGGATATAGATTGCCCCCAGCAGCTCTGGATATATTGCCCCCAGCAGCTCTGGATTAGACTGGATATATATTGCCCCCAGCAGCTCACCCATGGATATATATTGCCCCCAGCTCACATATGGATATATTGCCCCAGTTCACAGTTATATATTGCCCCCAGCAGCTCACATATGGATATATTGCGCCTCAGCTCACATATGGATATATTGCACCTCAGCTCACACATGGATATATTGCCCCAGACCAGCTCATACATGGATATATTGCCCCAGACCAGCTCACACATGGCTATTGCCCCAGCTCTCATGGATACTGCCCCCAGCACACATGGATATGCCCCAGCTCCTCTCATGGATATACTGCCCCAGCTGCTCTCATTGATAATGCCCCAGCTGCTCTCATGGATATACTGCCCCAGCTGCTCTCATGGATAATGCCCCAGCTCCTCTCATGGATATTGCCCCAGCTCCTCTCATGGATATACTGCCCCAGCTGCTCTCATTGATAATGCCCCAGCTGCTCTCATGGATATACTGCCCCAGCTGCTCTCATGGATAATGCCCCAGCTCCTCTCATGGATATGCAGCAGCACATGGATATGCCCCAGCTCATGGATATGACCCAGCTCATGGATATACTGCCCCAGCTCATGGATATACTGCCCCCAGCTCAAGGATATACTGCCCCAGCTGCTCTCATTGATAATGCCCCAGCTGCTCTCATGGATTTTGCCCCAGCACATGGATATGCCCCAGCTCATGGATACTGCCCCAGCTCATGGATAATGCCCCAGCTCATGGATATACTGCCCCAGCTCATGGATATACTGCCCCAGCTCATGGATATACTGCCCCAGCTCATGGATATACTGCCCCCAGCACACATGGATATGCCCCAGCACCTCATGGATATGCCACAGCACGTCATGGATATGCCCCCAGCACATGGATATGCCCCAGCACCTCATGGATATGCCCCAGCTCACTCATGGATATGCCCCAGAAGCTCATGGATATGCCACAGCTCCTCATGGATATGCCCCAGCTCACTCATGGATATGCCCCAGCAGCTCATGGATATGCCCCAGCAGCTCATGGATATGCCCCAGCTCACTCATGGATATGCCCCAGCTCCTCATGGATATGCCCCAGCACCTCATGGAATGCCCCAGCTCACTCATGGATATGCCCCAGCAGCTCATGGATATGCCCCAGCTCACGCATGGAATGCCCCAGCTCACTCATGGAATGCCCCAGCTCCTCATGGAATGCCCCAGCTCCTCATGGAATGCCCCAGCTCACTCATGGATATGCCCCAGCTCACTCATGGATATGCCCCAGCAGCTCATGGAATGCCCCAGCTCACTCATGGAATGCCCCAGCTCCTCGTGGAATGCCCCAGCTCCTCCTGGAATGCCCCAGCTCACTAATGGAATGCCCCAGCTCACTCATGGAATGCCCCAGCTCCTCATGGAATGCCCCAGCAGCTCATGGAATGCCCCAGCTCACTCATGGAATGCCCCAGCTCACTCATGGAATGCCCCAGCTCACTCATGGAATGCCCCAGCTCCTCATGGAATGCCCCAGCTCCTCATGGAATGCCCCAGCAGCTCATGGAATGCCCCAGCACATGGATACTGCCAGGCCCCCAGCTCACCTCCGCAGCGTGTTCGCTCCTTCTGAGCGTCCGGCGGCGCGCAGCTTGGGCGCTCGCCTGGGGGAGCCACGTGACCAGCCGCGATTGGCTGGTGACGTGTTTCCTCCAGGCGAGCGCCGAAGCTGCATGCTTCGGACGCTCGCAGGGAGCGAATACGCGGCGGAGGGTGAGACACCCGCCCTTAGGGTGACGATGTCACCCTAAAGGCGGGTGTCACCTGGTGCGGGCCGCACCCCCCGCCCCCACGTTACGACGCCACTGCCCACGGTGACACTATCCCACCCCACGTGGGTCTGTACCTCACTTCACTGAATACAAAGACATTCCACACATTGGTCATTAATTGGCAGCTTTCACAGTATTTTGACAATTAGAGAATTTAACACTCTTCTAGATCCTGCTTGTGCCTCCCTCCCTGGGATTTGTTTTTTGTTATTCTAGATAAGGCATCTCTCTTTGTTCAGGCCCCAGCTTTCTGACTGTAACGGGGAGCCCCCTATAGGGTGAGGGGGAACCCCCAATCTGCAGAGATGAAGCCTTAAGGACAGGTATACAGCTTCCAGGGAACAAACCAAGATATTAACAGAAACTAGAAAGATCCCTAAGCCCTGACTGAGATCCTTGAAAGGTGGTCTCGAGATACTAACTAGGCTAGGCCTGCATGACGAACAAAACATAAACCAAACATACGATGAATGCAGACATACAGATTCCTAAGCACGGTACAGTACAGGGGACAGAAGAGAGATCCAAATACAAGAGCCAAAGGTCATACACGGAATATCATAACTAGAGGGGTCAGACAAGAGAGGGATCCTAAATACATGAGCCAGAGGTCATACACAGCAAATCAAAGTAACCAGCATACAGGGACTAGGCAAGAAAGACTATCCTGGTCCAAGGATCAAGGGAGTCCTGGTCGTACTTATAGGGCAGAACAGGTCATGTGACCGCAGGCCAATAAGCCCAACAGATGGCCTGCAGGCTGAAAACAAAAATAAACAGGAATCCCTGCTACCACCAGCAGGGGGCAAGGCCAAGACGTGACATAACCCCTCCCTTACGGGTGACCTCCTGGGCACCCAAGAAAGAAAACATGGATGGCATGAAAACGGACAAGACCAGTCACCAGTACCCATTGGAATCCCACTCAGACTCAGAGTAGTCAGCATGTGCCTGAGCAAGCAAAGCTCTTTCGTAAACCTCCAGGTCCTCTCTGCAGATCACTGCACCATTAGAGGCCCGTACACAACCCTCGGCAACCGGGCTAGGGTCTCGTACCCGAGGGTCCGACGGCATGAGTACCTTGGACCTTGAACGGAGTGAATCATCAGTCCCAGGTTGTTTATGGTTAGTCCTCTTGCGTCTCCTGGACCGTGATCTAGGAGTTCCGTCCACACCATGGTACATAGAGGTATTAGAGGTACTGCCAGATCCAGTGACGGTAGTCGTGCCCCGAGATTGTATATTACAACCCACAGTGGAACCACTAGACACAGTGGACTTACTGTCTACCCCAGAGACAATGACCTTGCCATTAAACGTGGCCCCGACCGATACAGTACAGGGTGTGTGCATGACTGGTACACTCTCGGGATATGGGACATCACCAGGACATGGTACAGTTGGCGCCACAACAGTCTTACACCTCTCCCCAGGAGGAGTATATTGTGGATCATCTGAATCAGAGTCTTCCAACAGCCCTTTCAGAATGTCAGGGTGTCTCTGGAGCACTACCCAGTGCCTCTCACGCATCCAAAAGCCAGAAGGCGTCCGTATATATTCCGTGGGAACACAATGTGATTTAGGGATCTCAATACCCTTTAAACCACCAGCTTGCTGAATTTCCCTGATTACTGTGCGGAGTAAGGCAACCTCGGACTTAGAGGGTGTAGTATCAATGGAACCAGAACAAAGTGTGGCAGTTTCAGAACCAGATTGGCTAGGGTTGATCACCTTTTCTTGTCTTCTCTTAGAGCAAGACATAGACTTTGTGACCACCTCACAAGGCTTGACAATGGTGGGGACAACACTGGACTCACTGTGGGGCAAGGGCACAGTGGTCTCATGTGCCAATCCAGGCACATCGGCCTCATAACAAAACGTGGTCACAGCTGTCTCGTCTAACCTGGGTACAGCTGTCATTGCTGACGTACAGCTTGTCCCGGACACCACTGGCAAGGTACCAGCCTCAGGCATCACGAATGACATATTGTCAGTACCCGACATGGCTGGCTTCTCAGTACCAGTACCCGACATGGCTGGCTTCGTGCCAGGGGAAGTAGACATGGCTGGCTTCGTGCCAGTGGATACAGACATGGCTGGCTTCGTGCCAGTGGATACAGACATGGCTGGCTTCGTGCCAGTGGATACAGACATGGCTGGCTTCGTGCCAGTGGATACAGACATGGCTGGCTTCGTGCCAGAGGAAGCAGACATGGCTGGCTTCGTGCCAGAGGATACAGACATGGCTGGCTTCGTGCCAGGGGAAGCAGACATGGCTGGCTTTGTGCCAGTGGATACAGACATGGCTGGCATCGTGCCAGTGGATACAGACATGGCTGGCTTCGTGCCAGTGGATACAGACATGGCTGGCTTCGTGCCAGTGGATACAGACATGGCTGGCTTCGTGCCAGAGGAAGCAGACATGGCTGGCTTCGTGCCAGTGGATACAGACATGGCTGGCTTCGTGCCAGGGGAAGCAGACATGGCTGGCTTTGTGCCAGTGGATACAGACATGGCTGGCTTCGTGCCAGTGGATACAGACATGGCTGGCTTTGTGGCAGTGGATACAGACATGGCTGGCTTCGTGCCAGTGGATACAGACATGGCTGGCTTCATGCCAGTAGATACAGACATGGCTGCACTTCATTGCCAGTGGGAACAGGCATGGCTGGCTTTTCATTACCAGTGAGAACAGGCATGGCTGGCAGCGTGCCAGTAGATACAGACATGGCTGGCTTCATGCCAGTAGATACAGACATGGCTGGCTTCATGCCAGTAGATACAGACATGGCTGGCTTCATGCCAGTAGATACAGACATGGCTGGCTTCATGCCAGTAGATACAGACATGGCTGGCTTTTTGCCAGGGGAAGCGGACATGGCTGGCTTTTCATTGCCAGTGGGAACAGACATGGCTGGCTTCGTGCCAGTAGCTACAGACATGGCTGGCATTTCATTACCAGTAAGAACAGGCATGGCTGGCAGCGTGCCAGTGGATACAGACATAGCTGGCTTCGTGCCAATAGATACAGACATGGCTGGCTTCATGCCAGTAGATACAGACATGGCTGGCTTTTTGCCAGGGGAAGCGGACATGGCTGGCTTTTCATTGCCAGTGGGAACAGACATGGCTGGCTTCGTGCCAGTAGCTACAGACATGGCTGGCATTTCCATTACGAACAGGCATGGCTGGCAGCGTGCCAGTGGATACAGACATGGCTGGCATTTCATTACCAGTAAGAACAGGCATGGCTGGCAGCGTGCCAGTGGATACAGACATGGCTGGCATTTCACCGCCAGTGGGAACAGGCATGGCTGGCTTTTCATTACCAGTGATAACAGGCATGGCTGGCAGCGTGCCAGTGGATACAGACATGGCTGGCTTCGTGCCAGTAGAAACAGACATGCCTGGCATTTCATTGCCAGTGGGAACAGGCATGGCTGGCTTTTCATTACCAGTGAGAACAGGCATGGCTGGCAGCGTGCCAGTAGATACAGACATGGCTGGCATCGTGCCAATAGATACAGACATGGCTGGCATCTCATTGCCAGTGGGAACAGGCATGGCTGGCTTTTCATTACCAGTAAGAACAGGCATGGCTGGCATCGTGCCGGTGGATACAGACATGACTGGCTTCGTGCCAGTAGATACAGACATGGCTGGCATCGTGCCAGTAGATACAGACATGGCTGGCATCGTGCCAATAGATACAGACATGGCTGGCATCTCATTGCCAGTGGGAACAGGCATGGCTGGCTTTTCATTACCAGTAAGAACAGGCATGGCTGGCAGCGTGCCAGTGGATACAGACATGGCTGGCATCGTGCCAGTAGATACAGACATGGCTGGCATCGTGCCAATAGATACAGATATGGCTGGCATTTCATTGCCAGTGGGAACAGGCATGGCTGGCAGCGTGCCAGTAGATACAGACAAGGCTGGCATCGTGCCAATAGATACAGACATGGCTGGCATTTCATTGCCAGTGGAAACAGGCATGGCTGGCAGCGTGCCAGTGGATACAGACATGGCTGGCAGCAAGCCAGTGGATACAGACATGGCTGGCATCGTGCCAGTGGATACAGACATGGCTGACATCGTGCCAGGGGAAGCAGACATGGCTGGCATCGTGCCAGGGGAAGCAGACATGGCTGGCATCGTGCCAGGGGAAGCAGACATGACTGGCATCGTGTCAGTAGATACAGACATGGCTGGCATTTCATTGCCAGTGGGAACAGGCATAGCTGGCAGCGTGCCAGTGGATATAGACCTGGCTGGCAGTGTTCCAGTGGATATAGACATGGCTGGCAGCGTGCCAGTGGATACAAACGTGGCTGGCAGCGTGCCAGTGGATACAGACATAGCTGGTAGCGTGCCAGTGAATACAGACATGGCTGGCAGCGTGCCAGTGGATACAGACATGGCTGGCAGCGTACTAGTGGATACAGACATGGCTGGCATAGCATTCCCAACCGGAGACACTGAAACCTCACTGGGAGACGAGGGCATAGTGATCCCATGATTCACCAGATTTGAGGTGGCTATTCTGCCAGTCTGGATGCCTATGGAGGACACACCAGTACCTCCATAGCGATACCTGGATATATGGTTCCCCTGCCATTGCTTAACAGGTTTTAATACACAATGCTCAATAGTGTGATTTGGATCTGCACAATAAAAACAGAGACCATACAACCTGCGTCTTTCCTTCTCATACATGGATTTGCAAGTAGTGCAGGGTGGTGCTGCATCGTTAGCTGCAGCAGGTGATAGGCCCAGAGCCTCCATTAACCTCTGCAGCTCTTTCAGCATAGCAAGCACCAAGTTCAATACAGCTTCATACATATGAGACATACCTGCCAGCTTCTATTCAGGGACCAGGATAATGTAACGGGGAGCCCCCTATAGGGTGAGGGGAACCCCAATCTGCAGAGATGAAGCCTTAAGGACAGGTATACAGCTTCCAGGGAACAAACCAAGATATTAACAGAAACTAGAAAGATCCCTAAGCCCTGACTGAGATCCTTGAAAGGTGGTCTCGAAATACTAACTAGGCTAGGCCTGCAAGACGAACAAAACATAAACCAAACATACGATGAATGCAGACATACAGATTCCTAAGCACGGTACAGTACAGGGGACAGACAGAAGAGAGATCCAAATACAAGAGCCAAAGGTCATACACGGAATATCATAACTAGAGGGGTCAGACAAGAGAGGGATCCTAAATACATGAGCCAGAGGTCATACACAGCAAATCAAAGTAAACCAGCATACAGGGACTAGGTAAGAAAGACTATCCTGGTCCAAGGATCAAGGGGAGTCCTGGTCGTACTTATAGGGCAGAACAGGTCATGTGACCGCAGGCCAATAAGCCCAACAGATGGCCTGCAGGCTGAAAACAAAAATAAACAGGAATCCCTGCTACCACCAGCAGGGGGCAAGGCCAAGACGTGACACTGACCTTGATGTAACTACTTTCTCATCCTATCACTTCGTGCCAGCATCTGCCCGGATCTTGTTAATTTAATTGCTCTGCCTGTTAGTTTAAAACATTCCAGAGAATCTATGCAAGCTATTTCCTAATTGAACTAATATCTGCTATTTAGATTCACGTGAACCAAAGTTCTGAACAAGATGGCCGCCTGGCTCAAGATGGCGGCCATCTCCTGGCCTGAGTCCCTTACATTACCCCCTTGGCTAGGGTTTCAGGTTCTCCTCCTGAGACCCTTAGCCACTACACTCCACTATTGCTATTCTCAAATACTTCGTACTTATGTTCCCAGTGAAGGTGGTTCCCCCTATCTTGCGGGATCATCAGTGGTATTGTAACCGGAATCCACTTGGTTCTCTCGGGACGAGGCCGGACCGACACGAGCAAGGATTGTCTGAACACGAGTCTCTTCAGGAAAGGCAAACTTTATTTGTGTCGTCACACAATGCTCACACAGGATTGAATCGCAAAGAGTGAGCCTCGATTTCCCCGTGACATGAGATCTTATACCCCAAATACATAATTAGGTATATCCCAATTAACCCACCTCACGGTGACACTATCCCACCCCACGTGGGTTAGTACCTCCCTTGGTCAATTACAAAGACATTCCATACATTGGCCATAAATTGGCAACTTCATGTTAGTTTGACAGAAGATGATTTGCTGCTACGCTCAATCCGGCCTGTGCCCACCTTCCTAGAGCCTGCTTGTTATTTGCTGTTGATAAGACCTGGTCTGTTTCTACGCTCTTCTTTGTCTCGCTGCAAGCCTCTGTGACCTTGGTGTATCCATTTCTCATCCTGTCCCCTTTGTGCCAGGAACAGCCCGGATCTTCCTTAATTTTAATTGCTTCTCTGCTGATCTAACACATTCCTAAAATTCTATGTAAACTTCATTCTAATTCCAACTAAAATCTACCTAGTTAATTTCAAGTGAACCAATATTCTGAACAAGATGGCCGCCTGGCTCATAATGGCGACCATCTTCTGGCCTGATTCTCCTTCATTCCCCCCTTGGCTCAAGTCTCAGGTTCTCCTCCTGAGACTTGTAGCCATTACACCCCACTGATGTTATTCTTAAGTTCCTCGTACTTTGGGGTGCCTATTTTTGTCGGGAACATGTCTTGTGGGATAATCAGTGGTATCTTTTGTGTCTGTGTAGGTGTCAGTGCTCTCTTGCATAGTGGCCATAGACATAGCCCTATGCAGTACAGTAGCGTCCCTACAATCAAGATCACCACCAACATCAGAATCATGGATCCAATCTGTGAAATAAATCTCAGAATGGATCCGAACCAATCACGATTGCTCCGAACCCACGGAGTGGATTCCAGCCTTCAGCAGCGATCCGCCTTGCTGTGTTCTGCAACTGTGCTACTTTCTCCTGGTGATCTTGAATTACTTGGTAGTAGTCAGGGACATCGTGTGTGGTGTTCTTGATGAAGGTGCAACATTCATAATGCATTGTCATTTCACACAGTCCATTTAGAGCTGCACTGATCTGTTCCAGTGCCAAATCATGTATCATTTGTACCTTTCGTATCTCTCGTACTTCCAGATTCAGCAACTGAATATCCATACTAGTCTTATTCAAAATCTCATCCATCAGACTGTCATAACTGTTCATTCTTGCCATTAACTCTCTTCCCCATCCAGTCCATGCCGGAAACCATGCCCATATTCGATCCGCTTTCCTAAACAACTCTCTCTTCTGTCTCTCAAACACCAGTGGATACCTAGGGTGAAGTGCTGTGTCTGTATCAGTGTCATCTCCCCTTACTCTCTGAATTGGAATCAGTTTAGCCAGATAACACATTCCCGTTATTGTAGGTGGTACCCATGTGTAACACACCCTTTCACAACACACCTGGTACCCCCCTTTCAATATAAATGGTGATAAATGTAGTGTTCCCTTTGAAATTTCTATCATCAGTTGTCTCAGTCGTCTCATCATATCCAACGCACTCTGCCTTCCATTGGTCACATTCACAATCACCATCTCTTGGTCTCTAGTGAGTTTTCTACATCGTATGTATAGAAAATTTGCCTTCTCTCTTGTGTTGAATGTGTAAATGTATGATGTCCAGTTGAACTTACTTGAATTACACAACCCACCCTCGTTATTTGTTTCTCTATCTGGTCCTAGTTGAAAACACCATTCTGGTGGGTACACTGGTCCTGTTATGGGATACCCGGGACTGAATGCTTCTGGCTTTTCTCGTGGTGCATCGTAAGCATGTATTGTGACATTTCCTGACGCAAACATACTTAAATTCATTGGAACAGAAGCAAATGGTATATGAATTGTCTCTGGGTGCAGTCTACTACACACCCAGCATGCAGTTGGCCCAGACTTTTTAGCATAGTCATATTTAAATTGCACAAGTAAGTGTCCTCTTGGCATAATCTCGGATATCGCCTCTCGCTTTTGTCTCCACATGGTACGGTTCTCCATCACCAGGTGCGAACCATTCCAGATGTGGGAGATATTCACTTTCTTGGTGGTGCTTGGGCACCTGGGGCATGCTCCATGCGAGAGTCCATAAATCAGATTCGCAAGGTACAAAATCAGTACCACAAATGCCCCAAATGTCAAAATCCCTTGGGCAATTCTTTTCACAGTCACATAAACCCAATCCCTCCCCACCGGAATTTCAAAAACAAAAGACATTTCCGGTTGATCAAGGGTCGGGGCCGGGCCCCTAAAAATAGCCCTTGGGTTATCCCCCGGGGGATCCCTTTGTTCCCTTGTTGGTGGATGGTTAGGCCTTATTGTGTCCATCAAAACACCCACTTGTTGAATATTTTGGGTGCTCTCAGTTGAATCTCTCAGGTGCTCACGACTGTGGTCTTTGTCAGCTTTAGCCTCAAAGGATTGGTCTCGTTGGTGACGACCTTCCATTCTGGTTCAGGATTGGCTGCAGCTACTTTCAGGCTGGAGTGATGTATCCACGGGAGCACCTCAGCAACCTTCACTGTTGTAGGGGTTGATAACAGGACAAGGTAAGGACCTCTCCATTTTGGGTCTAGTGGATCATTTTTCCACTCCTTCACCCATACTGAGTCACCTGGACAATACTTATGCAGTGGGGGATATAGAAAATGAGGTATATTATCTCCCACCCAAGTATTCAATTTCTGCATTGATTTACCCAACAGTACAACCTGTTCATTTAGTTTAGTTTCTCCCAATGCCCGAAGGTCCCCCCTTAGTCCATTAATCAGAGGGGTAGGCCGTCTGAACATAAGCTCGTACAGACTTAGCTTCAATTGGGGGGTTGGCCTGCACCTAATGTGCAATAGGACTATCGGCAGCACATCCAACCAGCCTAGTGACGTCTCTTGGCACAATTTGGACATCAAAGTCTTTAGGGTGCGGTTCATTCTTTTGACTTTTCCCGAGCTTTGGGGCCTGTAAGCAGTATGTAGCTTCCAGGTGATGCCCAACAGGCGGGCAAGCTGTTGTAAACAGCTCTGTATGATTGCGGGGCCATTGTCCGACCCGATTTCGAGAGGAAGTCCCTTCCGTGGTATTATTTCTTTCATTAGACTCTTCACCACTTCCGCTGTCTTCTCCGTCCTTGTTGGGAAAGCTTCTACCCATCCTGTCAGGGTGCACACCATTACCAGTAGATATTTATATCCTTTGCAGGGTGGCAACACTGTGAAATCTATCTGTAATGATGCCATTGGGGACAGCCCGATTGGCTGCTTCCCTGGGGGTTGAGAGGGGCCTGTTCTTGGATTATTTTTGACACATGTCACGCACTGCTGGGCTATTGCTTTTGCAGACTACTGACAGTCCTGGCACGTAGAAATGTGGCTCCAACTGTTGTTCCATCATTTCTCTTCCTCCATGGGTACTTGCGTGAAGCGTTCTCACAATCTCAGGCGCCAATGTTGCTGGTAGGACTATTTGTCCATTCTTTAACTGGAACCATCCGTCTTCTCCATATCCGCCTTGTTCTTCCGATAGCCATTTCTTCTCTTTCTCTGAATACACAGGTGTCCATTCACTCAGTGGCGCCAGTAGGAGTGCAGCCACCACCGGTGTTGCCTTGTATCGTGCCAATTCTCCCTGGTTTCCCCAGACAAATTCTTCTTTTGGGAAATAGTATCGCCAGGCGAAGAAAAGCAGATCTTGTTTCTCTTGCGTATCTCTTACTGCTGGTACAAAAAAGTTCATCACACTTTTCTTCATTCTTGGCAATTTATTTTTGATAAGGGTCTCTTTGAGAAAGAACCTCACCAACGGTCCTTGGTATTCTTCTGCTCCCAGCTCTCCCAAACTTAGCAATATTCGTGTGATCCTCAGATTATTATGAGGGTTGGCTGTTAGATTGTCAAAACGTGAGGCGAAATTTTCTGCTCATTCAACTTCGGTTACTTTTGTATCTTCTCCACACTCCCCCATTAATTTTACGCCGAAGAATTTCAGCAACATTTTGTATACTTGCGGAGTCTTTGCTGAACTTCTGAGGTGTTAATCATGAGACGTGTTTCTTGGGGGTTCAGAGGAGTATAGTAGAAATTCTGGCCTTGTGACCGTGTTGGGAAAAGCCACTGGATATAATCATGGTTGACTTCTAATAGTTCATAATCATCTTGCCATTTGTGCAGAATAGTTTCAATAAATTCGCCTCTTGGTTCAAATTTCTTCCAATTCATGTAGAATTCATAGTTAGGCATAGGGGGTTGAGCCTCTTGCTTGCAGAGCAGGACCTTGGCTTGATCAGATAATATTATTGGTTTTGCAGCAGCTTTTGCAGCTTGGTCTGCGCGCCTGTTGCCTTTTGGGATTTCATCATGACCTTTCTGGAGGCCACGACAGTGCATAATACTGACAGCACTTGGTTTCCATACAGCCTCTAGAAGGGCTGCGATTTCAGCCGCATACTTGATTTGTTGTCCTGAGGAAGTAAGCAGTCTTCTTTCTTTGTAGAGTGCACCATGTGCATGGACTGTCATAAAGGCATATTTGGAGTCAGTATAGATATTCACTCTTTTGCCTTTGGAAATTTCCAGAGCCCTGGTCAGGGCTGTTATTTCAGCCAGTTGTGCTGACGTATGGCCTGGTAGAGAATTTGCTTCAATGATTTCTTCTGCTGAGACGACTGCATAGCCGGAGACTTTCTTCCCATCATCCATGTAGCTGCTACCATCAGTGAATAACTGTAGATTGTATTTGTCTAGGGGTACGTCTTTCAAATCTGGCCTGCTACTGAACACTTCTTCCATGACTTGGAGGCATTCGTGATTTGGATCCTCTTCACAGTCAGGCAGTAAAGTAGCAGGGTTCAAGGTAGCGATGAGGTCCAAACAGTGGCGTCACTAGGGTTGGTGTCACCCGGTGCGGTAACTTATGGTGTCACCCCCCCCCCCGAGTTTTACTGATTTTTTTTAACTACTCTTACTCCTAAATCAGTACTCCCAAATAACACTGAATGCTCATACACACAGCGCACATTACTGTGAGGTTTATTGCTGTGGAGCTCTCTCATATGCTCACACAACTTTTTGCCAACTGCCAGCAAGTACGACGCCTGTTCGAAGGCAGTGAAAGCACACATGGATATATATTGCCCCCAGCAGCTCTAGATATATTGCCCCCAGCAGCTCATCCATGGATATATATTGCCCCCAGCTCACATATGGATATATTGCCCCAGTTCACAATTATATATTGCCCCCAGCAGCTCACCCATGGATATATATTGCCCCAGCTCACATAAGGATATATTGCGCCTCAGCTCACAAATGGATATATTGCGCCTCAGCTCACACATGGATATTGCCCCAGCTCTCATGGATATGCCCCCAACACACATGGATACTGCCCCAAGCACACATGGATACTGCCCCCAGCACACATGGATAATGCCCCAGCAGCTCTCATGGATATTGCCCCAGCTCCTCTCATGGATATACTGCCCCAGCTGCTCTCATGGATATACTGCCCCAGCTGCTCTCATGGATTTTGCCCCAGCTCCTCTCATGGCTATGCCCCCAGCTCCTCTCATTGATATTGCCCCCAGCTCATGGATAATGCCCCAGCAGCTCATGGATATACCCCAGCAGCTCATGGATATACCCCAGCAGCTCATGGATATTCCCCAGCTCATGGATATGCCCCAGCTCATGGATATTCCCCAGCTCATGGATTTGCCCCCCAGCTCATGGATACTGCCCCAGCTCATGGATACTGCCCCAGCTTATGGATATGCCCCAGCTCATGGATTTGCCCCCCAGCTCATGAATACTGCCCCAGCTCATGGATACTGCCCCAGCTCATGGATTTGACCCAGCTCATGGATATGCTCCAGCTCATGGATATGCCCCAGCTCATGGATTTGACCCAGCTCATGGATATGCCCCAGCACATGGATATGCCCCAGCTCATACATGGATTTGCCCCAGCTCATGGATGCTGCCCCCAGGTCATGGATAATGCCCCAGCTCATGGATACTGCCCCAGCTCATGGATATGCCCCAGCTCATGGATATGCCCCAGCTCATGGATTTGCCCCAGCTCATGGAAATGCCCCAGCTCATGGATATACTGCCCCAGCTCATGGATATACTGCCCCAGCTCATGGATATGCCCCAGCTCATGGATATGCCCCAGGTCATGGATATGCCCCAGCTCATGGATATACTGCCCCAGCTCATGGATATGCCCCAGCTCATGGATAATGGCCCAGCTCATGGATACTGCCCCAGCTCGTGGATACTGCCCCCAGTTCACCTCCTCCTGCGCCGCGTGTACGCTCCCTCTGAGCGTCCGGCGGCGCGCAGCTTGGGTGCTCACCTGGGGAGCCACGTGACCAGCCGCGATTGGCTGGTGACGTGTTTCCTCCAGGCGAGCGCCGAAGCTGCATGCTTCGGACGCTCGCAGGGAGCGAATACGCGGCGGAGGGGGAGACACCCACCCTTAGGGTGACGGTGTCACCCTAAGGGCGGGTGTCACCTGGTGCGGGCCGCACCCCCCGCCCCCACGTTACGACGCCACTGGGTCCAAATAAACCCGTGGATTCTCACACATCATAGCTTGGTACTTCGTCATCCGGCTATTGCTGAACCAGTAGCTTCCTTTTACATCAAGCAGGGCTTTGACAGCATGTGGTATTTTGACATGAAGGACTTGTCCAAGGGTCAGCTTGTCTGCTTCTGCTATCAGCATTGCGGTGGCTGCCACAGCTTTCAGGCATGGGGGTAGGCCGCAGGCCACAGGGTCAAGTTGCTTAGATAGATAGGCCACAGGCCTTGGCCATGAGCCAAAGTTCTGAATCAGCACTGCTGTAGCTGTTTGATTGTGTTCATGCACATACAGCTGGAAGGGCTTGCTGTGATCTGGCAGTCCCAGTGCTGGAGCTTCCATCAGGAGAGTTTTTAATTTCAGGAAAGCTGCTGTTTGCTCTTCTCCCCAGAGGAAGGGGTCTTGCTCTCCCCCCTTGGTGGCTTGATGAAGGGGTTTAGCAATGTCTGCAAAATTGGGAATCCACAGGCGGCAGAGACCTGCAGCTCCTAGGAATTCGCGGACTTGTCTCCTTGTCTTTGGTTGGGGTATTCGGCATACTGCTTCTTTTCTTTCTGCCCCAATGCACGCTTGGTACCTGTTAATTGACAACCTAGGTATTTTACACTTTGTTTGCATATTTGTGCTTTCTTTTTGGAAACTCTGTAACCTGCAAGGCACAGCAGATGCAGCAGGGCTTTTGTGGCGGAGAGACAGTCTTTTTCTGTGGGAGAAGCCAGTAATAAATCATCTACATATTGTAGTAAAACAATTTTGTCTGGCTGAGCGTTGAAGGACAGGAGATCCTGGCTGAGCGCGCAGCCATTGTAGATTCCTCCCACTAAAAAATAAAAAGGGGTTGGCTTGCCGGAGCGAGACGGATGAAAAAAAAAAAAAAAAAAGTCTCTTAAATCAAGCACCGTGTAGTATTTTGTATCGCCGGGAATTAATGCCAATAAATTGTATAGATTGGGAACCACAGGGTGTAGGGTTACTGTGGCTTCATTGACGGCC
This sequence comes from Leptobrachium leishanense, assembly GCA_009667805.1. NCBI lineage: Eukaryota > Metazoa > Chordata > Amphibia > Anura > Megophryidae > Leptobrachium > Leptobrachium leishanense. The sequence goes on along the minus strand of RXON01001844.1, from coordinate 54,436 downwards.
CTTAAATCTTGGACTGGGCAGTACTCTTGTGTGCCCTCTTTCTGTACTGGCAACAATGGTGTGTTCCACGGTGACACACAGAATTTCAGTATCCCGTGGTCTTTAAATCTTTGCAAATGTGTCTGTATATTCTGCTTGGCTTTCTGTGGAATGTGATATTGGCTTAGAGCCACAGGCGTTGCGCCAGATCGACATACACTGGAGGAGTATTTACAACTAATCCGGGCGGGTTTTCTTCAGCCCAGACTCTAGAGACTTCTAAAAGTAGTGTGTATAGGTCTGGGGCATCTGGCAGGGTTGGTGCCGTGCGCCATTCTTCTTCTTCTCTTGGCATAATTACTGCAATTTTTACAGGTTGGGTATGCTGGCTGGCTGGGCTGTACTGCCGTGTAGAGCTGCCACTCTCAGGCAGGTCTAATCTAGCGTGTCCCCTGGGAAGAAATGTAATTCGGGCTTGCAATTTGCAAAGGATATCCCGCCCCAGGAGCTGGATGGGACATTCGGGCATATACATATACACATTGTATATTTTAACTAAAAAGAAAGACCATCTACATAGACAAACAATATTCACAGAGGTCTCTCTCCCGTAGCCAAAACGGACTCTTAATACCACATCAGAAAAAATAAAAATAAAATCAGTAATCATTTAAAATACTCTTATAACAATAGAATAACGATCTCATCAGAAATTAAATAGAAATATATTTTAATTTTATTCTTTCACCATCATTCCTATAATATTTTATTTGAATTTTTGATCATAATTTTGCTATATCTTAACTATATAGGACATGAAACAGTATAAAACTTGTTACTTTAATTATTTCTCGAACTGCTCTTTTAATATTATCTTCTAACCGTTTCATATATTTCTATTTAGTTTGTTAATAAATTTTATTATATTTTGGTAGACAATATTGTATATTATTATATACTTTAAATTTACTTCATAAAATACATGTTGTATTATAAATACACTCTGTAACAATATAAAAACCAGGACACCCTCTTTTATTTAATTATAGCTCTGTGAACAAAACTAGAATTTTTGGAATAATATCAACACATTACACAATATTGCTTGAAACAACCGGACAACAATACTAGACAATATAAAACTTTCTCACATATAGCCTAGATTATATAAAACTATTTTAAAATAGTCTGTCAAGACAGACTTCACCAAATATATCAACACAAAATATAAACATACATCTTGCACTCGACAGACTTCATGCATTCTATTGTAGCACACATTAAAAATTAGCTAAACAGTAATTTTTCTTCTTTATTTCTTTGGTAAACTTAAATTCGCTGCACAGACACATAAAGGGTTACTTCTTTTGTTCATCAGAGAACAAGGAATTGACTCCCTCCCTCCCCTCTGTGCAGACAGTGTGTGTGCCAGAAAGGAGGGGGGAGCGAATACGGAAAAAAACAAAACTGTTAATCTCATTACCTCTCAGCCATCACGCACTCTGAATTAACATATAAAACTTATTACAGAGATCTTTTGTAACTACTTATCACACTTTACTCTTAATTGAACAGTTTGATTGTGTCTATAATTGATCTATCAGACAAAAACATTCTACCATATATCATTCGATTATACAGCACACACTATTTATTAATAACATTCTCACGCAGGATTCATACAGAATTCATACTCACGCAGGACAGTACAGATATCACATCCGCATGATCAGTCCGAATTACATACACAAATTATACAGCACTGTAATTATTATTTTATTTTTTTTAAAACCTTCTAGATTACCATCTGATCCATTGATCATCTCTTTTTCTTCTGGCCCAGAGGGAAGTGGGGGCTCAGAGACTCCTGCAGATCATTACATAGTCCACACACAGAGCTTGTAAATTATCTTTGTTTAATTTACTGGTATATTAAAACACTAAATATATATATATATAGACTTATTTTCACACTCATATTTATATTTATTTGAGGGCATATTTTTTTCCTTTGCCCTACTAACATAACAAAATGGCTTTTATCTCTCACACAGTACCTCCATATATCTATATACGGGTATTGTTCAGGATGACCATATCTCCCGGTTACCTGGGAGTGCACTCTCTGTATTAGCTCCGGGTCCATAGACCCCTGTTCTGGCCACTCAGGGACTAACAGTGGCCATACTATTGTACACATTAATTTCAATTTCTCCTTACTCAAATCCACACCATAATCATGTGTTGCATACAACACTTCAAAATTCCGCACCATATACTCCAAGGGCGTCTCACCCTTCTTAGCCTTCTTGGGTTTGGACGACCCGTTACCCATTATTACTCTTAAAGCAGTAACTTTTTCACAAAGCAGATATTACTTCCAGCAAAAACACTTGAAATCAACGGTCTGGTACTTCAGTCAACAATTCATATATATCGTATTCGCTTCCTCCGTCAGTAGCCGATTGCAATCGCCTGAACCGGAAATGTACTTTAGGAGTCCACTTTCAAGTTTGCTTCCTCGCTAGGCAAGTAGGCGCACAATCACTCACAGCACTCTCAGCAATCATTCACAACCCATACTGTACCAGATACATCCAGCACAAAACAATATATAAACAATTCTACTCTTTCTACTAGCCGAGGGCTCACTGACCCTCCTCTTGGCTCCTTATACCCAGTTAATTGTACTCTAACTCTTGTCTGCTTGTGACTATGTGCATCCTGTTCTATGACAACACTCCCGTCTGCAATTCCAATTTGCCTATGGGTAATCTACCCACCCAGCACCACTACTGCTGCAGCTACCGCTAGCCTCAATTGGCCCCCTTCACTACACGACGTACACACTAGCACTGACTCAGGGCTCTCAGCCCAGTCACAGAAATCCCTCCTCCTTTCCTTGTCCACGTGCAGAAGCTCTATTTACAAACACTGACTATAACAATGCAACTCCACGTGGCTACCCTCTCCCTCACATACAGAACTACCCTTTGGTTAACATCCGATCCCCCGGGTTCAGACACGCGCTAGCCACTCTGGCTCCTTTGCTTGTCCGTGCTGTTGGCGGCGGGTGCGGTATGTCAACGAAACCATGGCCACGGGTTTCCTTATCCAACTATGGTCGGACGTTCCCCTTATACCGGTATCTCCAATACACATAACAAACATAGAAGACACTTTACCTATCGCCGCACTGCTCGCTGTTTCCTCGGACTCGGTGGTGTCCCACCTTCCCGGGCCAGGGGTCCGTTTGAGACGAGACGAGGTCCACTGAACAGGAAATCCTGCTTGGCGCCTGCAGATGTCAGCTCATATTCAACGGACGCCCAACCAGCGGGATCACTCGCACCTGCAGTCAACCGCTACAGTGTTCAGCAGTCGTTGCCGTGCCGGCAAAAGGCCCGTATCCTGGCTCACGAGCCCCCAAGAAATGTAACCGGAATCCACTTGGTTCACTCGGGACAAGGTCGGACCGACACGAGCAAGGATTGTCTGAACACGAGTCTCTTCAGGAAAGGCAAACTTTATTTGTGTCGTCACACAATGGTCACACAGGATTGAATCGCAAAAGAGTAAGCCTCGATTTCCTTGTGACATAAGATCTTCTACCCCAAATACATAATTAGGTACATCCCAATTAACCCACCTCACGGTGACACTATCCCACCCCACGTGGGTTAGTACCTCCCTTGGTCAATTACAAAGACATTCCATACATTGGCCATAAATTGGCAAGCTTCATGTTAGTTTGACAGAAGATGATTTGCTGCTACGCTCAATCCGGCCTGTGCCCACCTCCCTAGAGCCTGCTTGTTATTTGCTGTAGATAAGACCTGGTCTGTTTCTACGCTCTTCTTTGTCTCGCTGCAAGCCTCTGTGACCTTGGTGTATCCATTTCTCATCCTGTCCCCTTTGTGCCAGGAACAGCCCGGATCTTCCTTAATTTTTAATTGCTTCTCTGCTGATCTAACACATTCCTAAAATTCTATGTAAGCTTCATTCTAATTCCAACTAAAATCTACCTAGTTAATTTCAAGTGAACCAATATTCTGAACAAGATGGCCGCCTGGCTCATAATGGCGACCATCTTCTGGCCTGATTCTCCTTCAGTATCTTCTGTGTTTGTGTGGGTGTCAGAGCTTTCTTGCACAATGGCCATAGACATAACCCTATGCGGTACAGTAGTACCACTATCACCAAGATCACCATCATCATCATTATCATGGATCCAATCCGTGAGATAAATCCCAGGATCGATCCGAACCAATCTCCGAATGACCCGAGCCCTCGAAAAGGGTTCCAGCCTTCCGCTGCGATCTGCCTGGCTGTGTTCTGCAACTGAGCAACTTTCTCCTGGTGATCTTGGATTACCTGGTAATAGTCAGGGACCTTGTGTGATGTGTTTCTGATGTAGGTGCAACATTCACAATGTATAGTCATTTCACACAGTGTTTTTTTTATTTTTCAAATAAAGTGGCAGTTTTGCTTTTGCTTCTCAGCCACTCTGGTCGTGCCTGGAGCTTTGTAGAGGGAAGGTTTGGGGGCTGTTAAAGCTGGATTTCGGGGTCCAGCTTGGAGAAAGCGTTTGACAGAGGCACACAGTCGGTGTGCCCGTCGGTCTGTCACACCCCGTATATATTTATATAAGGTTATCAGATCCCCTCTAAGGCCCGCATATATTTATATAAGGTTATCAGATCCCTATGAGGCCTCGTATATATGTATATAAGGTTATCAGATCCCCTCTAAGGCCCTGCATATATTTATATAAAGTTATCAGATCCCTCTGAGGCCCCGTATATATATTTATATAAAGTTATCAGACCCCTCTGAGGCCTCGTATATATTTAAATAAAGTTATCAGACCCCTCTGAGGCCTCGTATATATTTATATAAGGTGATTACACCCCTCTGAGGCGCCGTATATAATTATATAAAGTTATCAGATCCCTCTGAGGCCTCGTATATATTTATATAAAGTTATCAGACCCCTCTGATGCCCCGTATATAAAGTTATCAGATCCCTCTGAGGCCCTGTATATATTTATATAAGGTTATCAGATCCCTCTGAGGCCTCATATATATTTATATAAAGTTATCAGATCCCTCTGAGGCCTCGTATATATATTTATATAAGGTTATCAGATCCCTCTGAGGCCCTGTATATATTTATATAAAGTTATCAAACCCCTCTGAGGCTACGTACATATTTATATAAAGTTATCAGACCCCTCTAAGGCCCCGTATATATTTATATAAACTTTTCAGACCCCTCCGAGGCCCCGTATATATTTATATAAAGTTATCAGACCCCTCTAAGGCCCCGTATATATTTGGACCACGCTAAAATATGGATGCTAAGGTGAAAATTTTGCGCTTGCAAATTCCTATCCCTAGTGCCCACGTTTTACCTGCAGATTAAGGGGCAGGCACTAAGTCTAGCAGTGGGCTCCTTTGGGGGTCAGTATGTGTTTAGGGGGGTCAGTGTGCGTTGTGGGGGGTCAGTGTGTGGTTTGGGGGTCAGTGTGTGTATTAGGGTGTCAGTGTGTCTTTGGGGGGTCAGTGCTTGGTTTATGGTGTCAGTATGTTTTGGGGGGTCAAAGTGTATTTTGGGTGGTCAGTGTGTGTTATGGGGGGACAGTGCGTGTTTTGGGGGGTCAGATTGTGTTTTGGGTCAGTGTGTGTTTTGGGGGTCAGTGTGTATTTGGGGGGGTCAGTGTGTGTTTTAGGGGGTCAGTGTGTTTTGGGGGGTCATTGTGTGTTTTTGGGGTCAGTGTGTGTTTTGGGGGTCAGGGTGTGTGTTTTGGGGGGCCAGGGTGTGTTTTGGGGGTCTGTGTGTTTTGGGGGGTCAGGGTGTGTTTTGGGGGGTCAAGGTGTGTGTTTTGGGGGGGTCAAGGTGTGTTTTGGGGGTCAAAGTGTATTTTGGGTGGACAGTGTGTGTTTTGGGGGGACAGTGTGTGTTTTGGGGACAGGGTGTGTTTTGGGGGTCAGTGTGTTTTGGGGGCAGTGTGTGTGTTTTTGGGGGTCTGGGTGTGTGGGGTTTTGGGGTCAGGGTGTGTTTTGGGGGGTCAGGGTGTGTGGGGTTAGGTTTTTTTTGGGGTCAGGTGGTTTTTGGGGGGTCCGTATGTTTTTGGGGGCGGTGTGTTTTGGGGGGTCAGTGTGTTTGGGGGGTCAGTGTGTGTTTTGGGGGGTCAGTGTGTGTTTTGGGGGGTCAGGGTATGTTTTTGGGGGGTCAGTGTGTTTTGGGGGTCAGTGTGTTTTGGGGGGTCAGTGTGTTTTGGGGGGTCAGTGTGTTTTGGGGGTCAGTGTGTTTTGGGGGGTCAGTGTGTTTTGGGGGTCAGGTGTGTTTTGGGGGTCAGTGTGTTTTGGGGGGTCAGTGTGTTTGGGGGGGTCAGTGTGTTTGGGTGGTCAGTGTGTTTGGGGGGTGAGGGTATGTTTTTGGGGGGTCAGTGTGTGTTTTGGGGGGTCAGTGTGTTTTGGGGGGTCAGTGTGTTTTGGGGGTCAGTGTGTTTTGGGGGTCAGTGTGTTTTGGGGGGTCAGTGTGTTTTGGGGGGTCAGTGTGTTTGGGGGGGTCAGTGTGTTTTGGGGGGTCAGTGTTTTGGGGGGTCAGTGTGTTTTGGGGTCAGTGTGTTTTGGGGGGTCAGTGTGTTTGGGGGTCAGTGTGTTTTGGGGGGTCAGTGTGTTTGGGGGGTCAGTGTGTGTTTTGGGGGGGGGGTCAGTGTGTTTGGGGGGGTCAGTGTTTTGGGGGGTCAGGGTATGTTTTTGGGGGGTCAGTGTGTTTGGGGGGTCAGTGTGTTTTGGGGGTCAGTGTGTTTTGGGGGGTCAGTGTGTTTTGGGGGGTCAGTGTGTTTGGGGGGGTCAGTGTGTTTTGGGGGGTCAGGGTATGTTTTTGGGGGGTCAGTGTGTTTTGGGGGTCAGTGTGTTTTGGGGGCAGTGTGTGTGTTTTGGGGGGTCAGTGTGTTTTTGGGGGGTCAGTGTGTTTTGGGGGTCAGTGTGTTTTGGGGGTCAGTGTGTTTTGGGGGGTCAGTGTGTTTTTGGGGGGTCAGTGTGTTTGGGGGGGTCAGTGTGTTTGGGGGGGTCAGTGTGTTTTTGGGGGGTCAGTGTGTTTGGGGGGGTCAGTGTGTTTGGGGGGTCAGTGTGTTTTTGGGGGGTCAGTGTGTTTGGGGGGTCAGTGTGTTTGGGGGGTCAGTGTGTTGGGGGGGTCAGTGTGTTGGGGGGTCAGTGTGTTTTTGGGGGGTCAGTGTGTTTGGGGGGGGGTCAGTGTGTTTTGGGGGGGGTCAGTGCATTTCCTGGCTTAGGTTTTAATATTATTTCTCACTCATTGCAGCTCATTAAGGGGGCGTGGTTAGTGACATCCCGCCCAGTTTGCGCTTCGTAGCCAATCACAGTACATCGAGCCAGAATCTGGTGAAGTTTTTTTCCGTCCTGCATTCTGGCAGCCAATCAAAAGCCTTATACTCTCTGAGCTAGACGGCAGTTCTCAATGTGATTGGTCGCTTGTGAGCCAAAGCGTGTTGTGGTTGGATACGGTTGACAGTGGGTGGAGCTTAGACTGCTCTCACCAGCACCGGGTCCAACGTACAAAGAGATACGGAGAGAGAGAGCGGCGTGTGTGCAGGTACAGGGGGGAGGGGGGAGAGAGACCCCCCCAAGGTACAGGGGGGAGGGGGGAGAGTGACCCCCCCAAGACACAGGGGGGAGAGAGAGTGACCCCCCCAAGGTACAGGGGGGAGAGAGAGTGACCCCCCCAAGGTACAGGGGGGAGAGAGAGTGACCCCCCCCCAAGGTACAGGGGGGAGAGAGAGTGACCCCCTCCCCAAGGTACAGGGGGGAGAGAGAGTGACCCCCCCCCAAGGTACAGGGGGAGAGAGAGTGACCCCCCCCCAAGGTACAGGGGGAGAGAGAGTGACCCCCCCCCAGGTACAGGGGGGAGAGAGAGTGACCCCCCCCAAGGCACAGGGGGGAGAGAGAGTGACCCCCCCAGGTACAGGGGGGAGAAAGAGTGACCCCCCCAAGGTACAGGGGGAGAGAGAGTGACCCCCCCCCAAGGCACAGGGGGGAGAGAGAGTGACCCCCCCAAGGCACAGGGGGGAGAGAGAGTGACCCCCCCAAGGTAGAAACATAGAAAAATGTCGGCAGATAAGAACCTTTCGGCCCATCTAGTCGCCCAATTACATGGATACTTTACCTGGATTTATCTTTTGTTTAGGATAGCCTTATGCCTATCCCATGCTTGCTTAAATTCAATTACTGTTTTGGCCTCTACCACTTCTACTGGAAGACTGTTCCATGTATCCACCACCCTCTCAGTAAAATAATGCTTCCTGATGTTACTTTTAAACCTTTGCCCCTCTAATCTAAGACTATGTCCTCTTGTTTTGCTACTTTGTTTCCTTTTAAATATACTCCCTTCCTCTACCTTGTGGATTCCCTTTACGTATTTAAATGTTTCTATCATATCTCCTCTGTCTCGTCTTTTTTCCAAGCTGGAAGGGGGGAGAGAGTGACCCCCCCCAGGTACAGGGGGGAGGTGGGAGAGAGTGACCCCCCCAGGTACAGGGGGGAAGTGGGAGTGACCCCCCCAGGTACAGGGGGGGAGGGGGGTGAGAGTGACCCCCCCCTAGGTACAGCTGGAAGGGGGGAGAGTGTGACCCCCCCCCCAGGTACAGGGGGGAGGTGGGAGAGAGTGACCCCCCCCCCAGGTACAGGGGGAGGGGGGTGAGAGTGACCCCCCTAGGTACAGGTGGAAGGGGGGAGAGAGAGTGACCCCCCCATACAGGTCAAATCACAAAACTCAGCAGGTGTAAGAGCAAAGTAAATGGATGGGGGGGAGGGGGTGCAAAGTAAAGGGATGGGGGGAGGGGGTGCAAAGTAAAGGGATGGGGGGAGGGGGTGCAAAGTAAAGGGATGGGGGGAGGGGGTGCAAAGTAAAGGGATGGGGGGAGGGGGTGCAAAGTAAAGGGATGGGGGGAGGGGGTGCAAAGTAAAGGGATGGGGGGGAGGGGGTGCAAAGTAAAGGGATGGGGGGGAGGGGGTGCAAAGTAAAGGGATGGGGGGGTGCAAATGAAGCAGTAAAAGAATCCGGTGCTGCGGATTAACGTCTCGTGGATGGTAGACGAATAGTTGCTGGTACTTTGTTACGGACATTCAGTGCTACGGAATATGCTGGCGCTTTATAAATAAAGAATAATAATAATAATAACAAAGTATCGATACATTAACCTTTGATGCGGATAATTAGGACGATTAGTGACGAAGCCGCCGCTTCAAAGATTATTTGCATTTATTTTGCTTTACAGTTTATTGTCTGTATATAGTGTGTGTGTATATAGTGTGTATATAGTGTAGAGAGTGTGTGTGTATATAGTGTGTATATAGTGTAGAGAGTGTGTGTGTATATAGTGTAGAGAGTGTGTGTATAGTGTAGAGTGTGTGTGTATATAGTGTAGAGAGTGTGTGTGTATATAGTGTAGAGAGTGTGTGTAGAGAGTGTGTGTGTATATAGTGTAGAGAGTGTGTGTATAGTGTAGAGAGAGTGTGTATATAGTGTAGAGTGTGTATGTATATAGTGTAGTGTGTGTGTGTAGAGAGTGTGTGTGTATATAGTGTAGAGAGTGTGTGTGTATATAGTGTAGAGAGTGTGTGTGTATATAGTGTAGAGAGTGTGTGTATATAGTGTAGAGAGTGTGTATATAGTGTGTGTGTGTGTGTATATAGTGTAGTGTGTATATAGTGTAGAGAGTGTGTGTATATAGTGTAGAGAGTGTGTGTATATAGTGTGTGTATATAGTGTAGAGAGTGTGTATATAATGTGTGTGTGTATATAGTGTAGAGTGTGTGTATATAGTGTAGAGTGTGTATATAATGTGTGTGTGTATATAGTGTAGAGTGTATATAGTGTAGAGTGTGTGTGTATATAGTGTAGAGTGTGTGTGTATATAGTGTAGAGAGTGTGTGTGTATATAGTGTAGAGAGTGTGTATATAGTGTGTGTGTGTGTATATAGTGTAGAGAGTGTGTATATAATGTGTGTGTGTATATAGTGTAGAGAGTGTGTATATAGTGTAGAGAGTGTGTATATAATGTGTGTGTGTATATAGTGTAGAGTGTATATAGTGTAGAGTGTGTGTGTATATAGTGTAGAGTGTGTGTTGTGTATATAGTGTAGAGTGTATATAGTGTAGAGTGTGTGTGTATATAGTGTAGAGTGTGTGTGTGTGTATATAGTGTAGTGTGTGTGTGTATATAGTGAGTGTGTGTGTGTATATAGTGTAGTGTGTGTGTATATAGTGTAGTGTGTGTGTATATAGTGTAGAGTGTGTGTGTGTATATAGTGTAGAGTGTGTGTGTGTATATAGTGTAGAGAGTGTGTAGTGTAGAGAGTGTGTGTGTCTGTATATAGTGTAGAGTGTGTGTCTGTATATAGTGTAGAGAGTGTGTGTCTGTATATAGTGTAGAGTGTGTGTATATAGTGTAGAGTGTGTATATAGTGTAGAGAGTGAGTGTGTGTATATAGTGTAGAGAGAGCGTGAGTGTGTGAGTGTCAAAGTGTGTATCTGTAGGTTACAGTTATGAGTTGTTACATTTTGCACTCATTAAACAGTAGGAGAGGCCCCTGCTCAAGAGCTTGCACTCTAACCTTTTGTCTACAAACCCCCCCCCCCCCTGTAAGTAATGGATTCTTAACCCGCGCCGGAAAAAAGTAAGTCTCTAACACATACAGGGTAATTCAGAGAGAATCGAAAAATCACCGCACGTTCAGTGACTTTTCGTTCTCTTCAATTCGGTTCCTTTTGCCGATCCCATTTCGGCGACCCTGCAGTGTATTCAGCAAGCACCACAGGGCCCCCGAATTGCAGGGAAAAGGCTGCCCAAAACCCGGCGAATGTATGCCGAAAACCCGCAAAAACATCTGGATTAACCCACCGGAGAAACCCGAGCAGGAGCCGATCACACGCAGCAAAGCCACCGGAAAAACCCAACACCGCAGACGAATGCAGTGCATAAATTTAAAAAAACAGTTTGCTTGAATGTTTGAAAAGTGAAACTCTGTTTGCAAAGAAACTACTGAGCGAAAATGTCTGAAATTTACATATAAAATCCAATGAATGATAATAAAAAGGGCTGTTACAGAAAAAAGTAAAGTTAAAAAAAATCCAGAAAAATACTTAAAAGATCCTAAAAATCTATAAATAAAGAGACTCTTTACTGCAGAATTTTATAATAAACCTTTTATTAGATATTGAATTAAAACGGGAATATTTTTAACATTGAAACCTATGGGATTCGCCTGAATAAACCTGTCGAATGAAACCACTGAACAGCAGGGCAATTCGGCAACTTTTCACTGCTGGTTTGTGTTCTCTGAATAGCCGAAGCATTGCTTCTCTATGGGGATTCACTGCCCTCGAACAGGCACCGAATGTGCAGGCAATTCACCAGGATTTGGCGTATTGCCTGCTCTCTGAATAGCCAAATGGCCAGGAAAGGTAACCGAACGCTGATTGTCAGCGTTCGGTTACCTTTCTCCAGCCATTCGGATTTCTTTGGATAACCCTGAAAGGGAGACAAAAATTACACAAAATGACCAATACACAAGAGGAAATACTGAATAAAAGCACTAACAGTAGAGGGTCACTTTAACTTTGAGAATAAACTGAAAGCTGACACACAGGTATCGACATCCTATTGTAACAGGGTTACTGTGACCAACAAAGACACATGTTTAACCCCATAAAGAACCTACTAGACTTAGTTTGAAGAAGCGGGAATCGACAGAGATACACAGAGCACCCGCTGCTGGACGGCTTAACAACTGCTTCACAAAGAAAGAAACGAACCATTGTGAGCCCGTGTATGCAGAGAGAAACAAACCTTTTGTGAGTCCGGGTATGCAGAGAGAAACAAACCTTTTGTGAGTCCGGGTATGCAGAGAGAAACAAACCTTTTGTGAGTCCGGGTATGCAGAGAGAAACAACCCTTTGTGAGTCCGTGTATGCAGAGAGAAACAAACCTTCTGGAGTTCGTGTATGCAGAGAGAAAGCAGAAAAACCGAGAGAGAAAAAAATCCAGCGTATAAATTATCTAAAGCAGTGTTTCCCAAACCTGTGCTCTGGACCCTCAACCAGGCCAGATTTTGCAGATCACCTTGGGGGAAAAACAGACTGAATCCTGCAATCCCTGAGCAACAAATCCTATCACCTGTGCTGTTCTTCTGATATCCTGCAAACCTGGCGAGGCGGAGGGTCCTGAGGACAGGTTTGGGAAACACTGATCTAAAGGATAAGTCAGGCTGATTATACTTCCTGAGCGATTTGTCTGTACAGGAGATAGGGATAGACAGATATATATCGGTTTAGCCGATTATCGGTGCCGATATTCAGAAAATTACTGATATCGGTATCGGCATTTTATTTGCCGATATTACCGATATTTGGACAAGTTGTTTCACTGCAGCTGCGACACGCAAGATCCCACAGAACTGTGCGAATCTGTGGCTTCTCCCACATCAGGCTGTAAGTCCTCACTGCAAAATGACCCCTGCTCACTGACCGTATTGTGCATTAGCGTGATGGCAACAGAAATGGGGCTTCCATCCCATCTGGCAGGGAATTCCCTATACAGGAGATGCAGGGTCTATTTCCTACAGCAGGGTCCAGCAACCTAGGACCTCCAGATGTTTTGGAACTGGATTTCCCATGAGGCTCCAAGAACCTAATGAGAAGATGAGCATCATAGCAGATGTAATTCCAAAACGTGGGGCAATATTACAAAGTGACTGCTTAACCAGAGCTGTAATATAACTTTGTAATATATCCCTTGGAGGGCCAAGGTTGCCGAACCCCTTATATACAGTATCATATGAGGGATCTTTAAGAAAGCCAAAGACACGGTCTGATTGATTGTAAAAAATAAAAGGTTAAATAAAATAAAAATTCTTATTAAATTGAATAAATGAAGTGGACGTGGTGCAATGTTTACATGTTAAACACATTGGGCTATATTACAATCGTTGCGCAAAAACGCTCGCGCAAAGTGTGAAGTTTTGCGCCAAGCGTTAAACGTTTGCGTGCGCAAATCACCGCTGGAATTACAATCCTCGCGCGTTTTGGACCCGATCAATAACCCGCATAAACCGGATGCGCCCAAATGCTCGCGCAGTACCGTTGCGCGCAGAAATCAGTGTGCTGTCATTTTTTTTCACGCAATTCAGCCAATCAGAATTAAGAACCACAACCACAAGTCAATCTGATCATATATGCTGCATCAATAATACATGCACGCACAACTTCTCCATTTTATTGGTTTGGGTATGTGTAGAATGTGTAACTATACTTTGCTGCATTTTTTTTGGGCTGGTGTATTTGGTTTCGGCCAGGACGTTCAGATTTGCCGTTACCACCAGCTTTTAGGAGTTGCTAAAATTATACGTGCAAACGCTGTGCGTTACAAACTGTGCATAGATTGTAATACCATCCGCATACTAGCGCGCAAATACGTTTGTGCGCACAATGTTAAGTATAGATCGCGCGACGTACAGTAAGCTCACGCAGTGTTCGCAGGTTCACCCGCGGTAGACGATTACGTGCGTTTGTTGCACTGACTATGTAATATGGCATTCGGCGTAAAGGGTTTTGCCCCTCGCGTTAAATGTTTATTGCACCGGTGGAAACGTTTGCACGAAGATTGTTGTTTAGGCCATTGAGTTCATGGCATAGTCAGATTTGTTCTGTTTTTTTTCAGAACTTTAAATTTACAGAATATCGGCACCAAATATCGGCCAGAAAAGCTGCCGATAATCTGTATCGGTATCGGCCCTGAAAAATGATATCGGTCTATCCCATATATATATATATATATATATATACACACACACACAGGCATCTGGATTGCCCTACAATCTCACACTGGCATAGGAGGGGTTAATAGCGGCACAGGGGGTTCCAGGATGTGGGGGAAAAAAAACCCAAAAATGTTCAACTCCAAAACAGCATCTTATTCGCTCAACGCGTTTCACTGCCGTAACAGCGTCATCAGGAGCAAAGGTAGTGGGTCAGAGCCGATTAGCTACAGAGAAACCTTACCAAGCCTGAGAAAACGCTCAGTGTTTATGGTGTTACCGCACTGATCCATCTGTAATGAGGTGCTGGTAACCATTCACCTAGTATCTAGGAGACTGTTAATCCAGGAACAGGGCACCCTGTATAGTATGTGTTTAGTGTCACACGGAGCCCTTTATATTGTGTGCGGGGCGTCCTTTGTAGTGTGTGCGGGCGCCCTTTTTTTGGGGCACCCTTTGTAGTGTGTGCAGGCGCCCTTTGTATGGTGTGCGATGCGTCCTTTGTAGTGTGTGTGGGTGCCCTTTTTTCGGGGCGCTCTTTGTTGCGCCCATTGATGCCATCTTGCTCCTCTCTGCACAGGTGTCATGACGCAGGATCCCTCCTCCCCCGTGTTGCACCCTTATTGGCCCAGAGACCTGCGTCTGGACGGGTACCAGCCCAATGACCGGTCCATGGGGCAGATCTTGGCCTTCCTCTTCTCAGTGTCTGGTGTCCTGCTCGTTGCGACATGGATCCTGACCGGCCGCGCCTCCAAGATGGGCCCCGCAAGGCGCCTGGCGATCTGCTGGTTCATGGTGTGCGGCTTCATCCATGGCGTCATCGAGGGCTGGTTCTCTCTGTATTATGCAGTGATACCCCAGGACCAGTCCTTCCTGTCCCAGCTCTGTACGTAATGTATATCCTACCCCAGGGGGGAGGGGGGTGTATATCCTGCCCTGGGGGTTTACTGTAAGGACACTGTCACATTTCTCATAGTAATGTCTTTTTTTTCCAGGGAAGGAGTACGGCAAAGGAGACAGTCGATACATCATGTGAGTCAAGACCCGCCCCCCTGCATATCTCTGCTTGGAAAAGCCCATCCCCTGCATATCTCTGCTTGCAAAAGCCCGCCCCCTGCATATCTCTGCTTGCAAAAGCCCGCCCCCTGCATATCTCTGCTTGCAAAAGCCCGCCCCTGCATATCTCTGCTTGCAAAAGCCCGCCCCCTGCATATCTCTGCTTGCAAAAGCCCGCCCCCTGCATATCTCTGCTTGCAAAAGCCCGCCCCCTGCATATCTCTGCTTGCAAAAGCCCGCCCCCTGCATATCTCTGCTTGCAAAAGCCCGCCCCCTGCATATCTCTGCTTGCAAAAGCCCGCCCCCTGCATATCTCTGCTTGCAAAAGCCCGCCCCCTGCATATCTCTGCTTGCAAAAGCCCGCCCCCTGCATATCGCTGCTTGGAAAGGCCCGTCCCCTGCATATTTCTGCTTGGAAAGGCCCGTCCCCTGCATATCTTTGCTTGGAAAAGCCCGCCCATTGCATATCTCTGCTTGGAAAGGCCCGTCCCTGCGGCTCTCGCTCACTCTCCTTTCTCCCCTCAGAGCGGATAATTTCACAGTCTGCATGGAGACCATCACGGCCTGGGCCTGGGGCCCGCTCAGTCTCTGGACAGTGATCTCCTTCCTGCAGGGCCAGCCGCATCGCTTTGTGCTGCAGCTCATTGTTTCCCTCGGTGAGAAGTGAATGGGTGGGAGCACAGAGCTACACGGGGCTCCTGGGGGCCAACAGCCTGGAAATGCGAATGTCACAAGGGGGTCCTGCAATAATGAATGCAGTGGTGGCTTACAGAGGGCGGTGGGGGTACCGGTGTTTGGTCTGAGTGCAGTAGGGCTGAAACAACTAATCGATGATTAAAATAGTTGTCGCCTATTTCCATTATGGGTTAATGGGTGTTAACAGTGTGAGCTGCACACAGGACCATTTAGAGTCAGACCGAGTTAAGCGTAAATAACCGCAGCTTTGTAATGGGTGGGTTCCTTTGTGTGGCGCTTACACATAAATTTGAGGCAGGTTTCAGTAAGATTTGTGTAAATTTTACTTAAGGTATATATAAATGCCAATTATTTTATAAGGTCACTTTATATTCCTATTGCCTTAATTCTAGTATATATATATATATATAATCTGTGGCTACAAGGACTTTTCCTATTCACAGTATAGTTATTGGTGTGTTAAGAGCACCACCTAGTGTCCAGAGATAGTCCTAAAACAGATATGCAGTGCGATTTCTTGGTCTTTGTGTTCGTCTGTCTCCCTGCTGGCCATCGAGGCGTCTGTCTCCCTGCTGGCCATCGAGGCGTCTGTCTCCCTGCTGGCCATCGAGGCGTCTGTCTCCCTGCTGGCCATCGAGGCGTCTGTCTCCCTGCTGGCCATCGAGGCGTCTGTCTCCCTGCTGGCCATCGAGGCGTCTGTCTCCCTGCTGGCCAGCGAGGCGTCTGTCTCCCTGCTGGCCAGCGAGGCGTCTGTCTCCCTGCTGGCCAGCGAGGCGTCTGTCTCCCTGCTGGCCAGCGAGGCGTCTGTCTCCCTGCTGGCCAGCGAGGCGTCTGTCTCCCTGCTGGCCAGCGAGGCGTCTGTCTCCCTGCTGGCCAGCGAGGCGTCTGTCTCCCTGCTGGCCAGCGAGGCGTCTGTCTCCCTGCTGGCCAGCGAGGCGTCTGTCTCCCTGCTGGCTAGCGAGGCGTCTTTTCCCTTGTTCCTCCAAAGGAAAAAGACATATCAGGGCGGTGCGTTTGTAAAACTGCAGTATGCTCTGGTAATCATGTACTTACACAGGTTCTGCAGGAGGGTACGTTCCCCTTAAGGTGTCTCTCTGCTCCCTTTCCAGCTCCTCCGTTTCTCCTATGGGGTGGTCTCCAAATGTATTCTCCTCACTTTGGAGTTTTGGATCCTCCCTCTGGTGGGCTGAAGGCTTGGGATGCAGTTGACGCCTGTAGTGGGTTTACGATACGAAATTGTTCCGTAGCCGCAATTTTCGGCTATCGTTCGTATTAGAAACATAGAAAATGTCGTCAGATAAGAACCTTTCGACCCATCTAGTCTGTCCAATTACATGGATACTTTACCTGGATTTATCTTTTGTTTAGGATAGCCTTATGCCTATCCCATGCTTGCTTAAATTCAATTACTGTTTTGGCCTCTACCACTTCTACTGGAAGACTGTTCCATGTATCCACCACCCTCTCAGTAAAATAATGCTTCCTGATGTTACTTTTAAACCTTTGCCCCTCTAATCTAAGACTATGTCCTCTTGTTTTGCTACTTTGTTTCCTTTTAAATATACTCCCTTCCTCTACCTTGTGGATTCCCTTTACGTATTTAAATGTTTCTATCATATCTCCTCTGTCTCGTCTTTTTTCCAAGCTGTACATGTTAAGATCATTAAGCCTTTCCTGGTAACTTTTCTCCTTCAAGCCGTACACCATTTTAGTAGCCCTTCTCTGAACTCTCTCTAAGAGGTCTATATCCTTCTGGAGATACGGTCTCCAGTACTGCACACAGTACTCCAAGTGAGGTCTCACCAGTGCTCTGTACAGTGGCATGAGCACTTCCCTTTTCCTACTGCTAATACAGGCTCTCCCTACACAACCAAGCATTCTGCCAGCATTTCCAAGCATTCTGCCAGCATTTCCTGCTGCTCTATTACATTGACTACTTACCCTTAGATCCTCTGCAATAATAACCCCTAAATCCCAACCCTCAGATGTATCAAATATTCTATATTCAGCCCTTGGGTTTTTACGTCCCAGGTGCATTATCTTGCACTTATTCACATTAAAACTCAATTGCCACAGCTCCGACCATTTTTTTAGTTTACCTAAATCATTTGTCATTTGGCTGATCCCTCCAGGAACGTCAACCCTGTTGCAAATCTTTGTGTCATCAGCAAAAAAGACATACTTTACCATTAATACCTTCTGCAATATCACTAATAAAAATATTAAAGAGAATGGGTCCAAGTACTGACCCCTGAGGTACCCCACTGGTAACAAGACCTTGCGCCGAATAAACTCCATTTACCACAACCCTCTGTTGCCTGTCACTCAGCCACTGCCTAATCCATTCAACAATATTGGAATCCAAGCTCAAAGATTGCAATTTATTGATAAGCTTCTATGCGGAACAGTATCAAAAGCCTTACTGAAATCTAAATAAGCAATGTCTACTGCACCACCTGTGTCTATTATTTTTGTTACCCAATCAAAAAAATCAATAAGATTAGTTTGGCATGATCTCCCTGAGGTAAACCCATGTTGTTTCTGATCCTGTAATCTATGTGTTTTTAGATGTTCAACAATCCTTTCCTTTAACATGGTTTCCATTAATTTCCCCACTACTGACGTAAGACTAACTGGCCTATAGTTCCCCGATTCCTCCCTACTACCCTTCTTGTAAATGGGCACAACATTTGCTAATTTCCAGTCTTCTGGAACGACTCCCGTTAACAAGGATTGGTTAAATAAATCTGTTAACGGTTTTGCCATTACATCACTGAGCTCTTTTAATAATTTACGGTGGATCCCATCAGGCCCCATTGACTTAATTGTCTTTACTTTAGACAGCTGCTGTAGAACCTCCTCGTCTGTAAACTCATATGTAAATGTCTCGTTAGGGTTTCCTCCTAACTGAGGTCCCTTTCCTTCTGCAAAGACTGAACAAAAATATTCATTGAGGCAGTCAGCGAGACTTTTATCCTCTTCTACATACCTTCCTTCCTTCCTTTGTTTTTAATCTAACTAATCCTTATTTTACTTTTCTCGTTTATGTATCTAAAAAAATGTTTTGTCCCCTTTTTTACTGACTGAGCTATTTTCTCTTCTGCGTGTGCTTTGGAAGCTCTTATAAATTGCTTTGCCTCTTTCTGCCTAATCTTATAGGTTTGCCTATCTTCTTCACATTGAGGTTTTTTATAATTATTGAATGCTGTCTTTTTGTTCTTCACTATTTTGGCCACTTCTGCAGAGTACCACAGTGGTTTCTTCCCTTTTTTGTTTTTGCTAACAAGTCGAATGCAATTGCCTGTGGCCTTCAATAATGCTTCCTTTAAATAATCCCATTTCTCCTGGACTCCCTTTAAACTCCTCCAGTCTGATAATGACTCCTTCACACAAAATCTCATTTTAGAAAAATCTGTTTTTTTAAAGTCTAAAACTTTTGTTTTTGTGTGGTGCGGCTCCATCCCTGTTCTTATATTAAACCACACTGACTGGTGATCACTAGATCCCAAATTTTCACCTACAACAACGTCCGATACCAAACCTCCATTTGTGAGTATTAAATCCAATATGGCCTCTTTACGGGTCGGCTCCTCAACTACTTGTGTTAGAGATAATCCCAGTAGGGAGTTTAGAATATTTGTACTCCTGGTGCACCCAGCGGTTTTGGTTTTCCAGTTCACATCAGGAAGATGAAAGTCCCCCATGATAATAACTTCCCCCTTCATTGCCATTTTGGCTATTTCCTCAAGCAGCAGATTATCTAGCTCTTCTACTTGTCCAGGGGGTCTATAGATCACACCTACACGAGCTACTGTATGATTGCCAAATGTTAGCGTAACCCAAACTGACTCTATGTTCACCTCGCTCACTTTTATTTGGTTCGTTTTTATGTTGTTTTTCACATACAGGGCCACTCCTCCTCCTTTCCTACCTTCTCTGTCTTTTCTATATAAAGAGTACCCCGGTATTGTTATGTCCCAGTTATTTTTCTCACTGAACCATGTCTCAGTAACCGCCACTAAATCTACTTTTTCAGCTGCCATCATTGCCTCCAGTTCATTGATTTTATTGACTAAACTGCGAGCATTTATAGACACGACTCTGAGCTTGTCATTTTTTAACCCGCATGTTGCCTCCGATTTCGTTTTGAGTGGTTGGAGCTAATGCTCGTCCGATTGTCAGTATGTTTAGGTCGTCCAAAACGCGTTTCGCCAGTCTAGGACTGGCTTCATCAGTTGGATCAGCTTCGGAGCTGATTGGAGAAGACGCGCCGCTGCTTTATTAGCTATGATTTAGTTTTAGGGTTATGTCGGACACAATTTTGTTTGGTCAGAGCGCAGATTGCGCCGGTGTCTGGTCAGAGCGCAGTTGAGTTACTTTTACATTAACATAACAGAAGAAAGGGTTAAAGGAACACTAACAAAAAAAAATCACCCCCCTGTTTTTTTATCCTAACCTATCCCTATTCCCTTAATAAATTTTTCATTTTTTTGTGTTACTGTAATACTTACCCTAAAATCCTCGTTTCCAGCGCTGTTTTTTTTTTTATACTCACCTCCCTCCTCTTCCGCTCCCGTCCTTCTTCTTGCCTTCTAGTTTACGTAAACCAGCCAATCGGCAGGCTTCCTCCCGGCTCCCTCTGAGGATGTGTTTTGCGCGCAACACTAACCCTCAGAGGGAGCCGCCAGCTTCTGCGGTGAGTTGGAGACGTCGTCATGCTGAAAGCGCGATGACATCTCCTACTCGGCAAAAGTCGTCAGAAGCAGGAAATATGATTCCCGCTCTGCTGACTGACAGCTGGGAGGGCGGAGTAAAGTTCTCCGCCTCTCAGCTGTTTTCAGCATTTTCTGCTGAACTGCCGAGCGGAGGGAGGGGGGACAGAGGGCAGGATACTCCGGGCATCATGACCACCTAAAATAGCTTAGGTGGTCATGTTGCTTAGAGTGTCCCTTTAACCTCAGAGTGAGGGATTGTGCTATTCAGAGCAGGGTGGGGGTCTCACTGTCTCCCCCCCCGCTCCAGCTTCGCTCTGGTCTCACTCCATTCTCTCCCCCTCCAGGTCAGTTGTACGGGGACGTGCTGTATTTCTTCACGGAGTACCGGGACGGTTTCAGGCACGGTGAGGTGGGGCACCCGCTCTACTTCTGGTTTTACTTCGTCTTTATGAACGCGCTGTGGATAGTCATCCCGTCGGCTCTGATCGTGGACGCCTGGATTAACCTGAGCCACGCCCAGCGCTCGGCAGACACTGCAAACCGCGCCGCCGGCAAACCCAAAAGAACCTGACCCCCTGCGAGGCATGCTGGGATGCGACCTCCATCACAGAGCCTGACCCAGAACCCAACGCCTCCTGAAGGAGCAGAGTGTGATTCTCCCCGTGCGACTGCGCTGCGGAATATGTTGGTGCTTTTATAAATAATGATATTCATGACATAATAAAGTGTTTTCATTCTGTGATCAGGCGTGGGCGGAGTCTGTGAGTTCTATTGGGGGAGGGGTACGGGCGTGGGGGAGGGGTGAGGGTACGTGGATCTTTGTCTGTCTGGGTCGAGGAGACGCTGTCCCGACCTTTTGTCCAATGTGACGCCTCAGCCTGGAATTTAAGGATGACCTGCTCGCTCTTTCCTGTGTCATGTGTGTTGCGGTGTGTTATGTGTTGTGCTGCTTGTCATGCTGTGTTGTCGTGTGCGTTGCAGCACGGTTCATGGTGTGTTGTGTTGTAGCACGGTTCGTGGTGTGTTGTGCGTCGCAGCACGGTTCGTGGTGTGTTGTGCGTCGCAGCACGGTTCGTGGTGTGTTGTGCGTCGCAGCACGGTTCGTGGTGTGTTGTGCGTCGCAGCACGGTTCGTGGTGTGTTGTGCGTCGCAGCACGGTTCGTGGTGTGTTGTGCGTCGCAGCACGGTTCGTGGTGTGTTGTGCGTCGCAGCACGGTTCGTGGTGTGTTGTGCGTCGCAGCATGGTTCGTGGTGTGTTGTGCGTCGCTGCACGGTTCGTGGTGTGGTGTGCGTTACTAGTAGTCGCTTCTAATACAGAAGTAAATTAAATAAAACGTGTCCTCTTGTTCTTTAACCCTGTCGCTGCAGATGATGCTCTGAGCATCCTCTGGTTTCTCTCTGATGTGCGGAGGACGCGCTCGGTGCATCGTCTCGATCCCTCGGATCAGGGCCCATTTAGGGATCTATTCACAGGGGGCGGATATCCTGGATGTCACAATGCGACACCCCACTGACATCATGAGGTTGTGATGTCAGAAAGAGCCCCCCCCTCACAGCAAGTTGACGGGTGCATCGAGAAATCTCTGGAACAGAAAGCGTCGGCGCAGCGGCCGAGCAACCAATTACAATCTAAAGCAGCCGATTGTATGTTATTTTTTTACTCACAATGATTCTTCGTATTGCGCGCGTCGAGAGCCGGTCTGGAGGCGAGGGCGCGCTATTACACATTAAATCATGGGGGGGGGGGTCACACAGAATCCTGTGTCTCCATTACTTACACACAAGGTCCTGTCAGGGGTCATCACTACGCGGGTCAGGGGTCATCATTACGCAGGTCAGGGGTCATCATTGCGCAGGTCAGGGGTCATCATTGCGCAGGTCAGGGGTCATTACGCGGGTCAGGGGGTTATTACGTGGGTCAGGGGTCATCATTACTTGGGTCGGGGGTCATTACGCATGTCAGGTCTGGCCAAACACCACCATAAAAGTGTAACAATACACAAAGCGTAACATTTCCTGATTTCAGTGAGGTTTTCCACTTATCCTGTATAAAGCGCACAGCGCCGCTGCTATCACACACCCTCTCATTCCGCCCTCAGCGCCACTGCTATCACACACCCTCTCATTCCGCCCTCAGCGCCGCTGCTATCACACACCCTCTCATTCCGCCCTCAGCGCCGCTGCTATCACACACACCCTCTCATTCCGCCCTCAGCGCCGCTGCTATCACACACCCTCTCATTCCGCCCTCAGCGCCGCTGCTATCACACACCCTCTCATTCCGCCCTCAGCGCCGCTGCTATCACACACCCTCTCATTCCTCCCTCAGCGCCGCTGCTATCACACACCCTCTCATTCCGCGCACAGCGTCGCTATCACACACCCTCATTCCATGCACAGCGCCGCTGCCGTCACACGCCCTCTTATTCCGCTGTCACAGACCTCCGCTCCTTCAGCCTGTCCTGGCTCTCCTGGCACCCCCTCACGTAGATCAGTCCGGCCGCTGAGTTGCTCAGAACTCCGTGCCTCGAGCAGCCTGATCTGTATCTCCAGACCTGCTTGGTCTGATCCTCTGCCCTGGAGCCTTTTCAGGGACTTTCCAGATGGCCGCTCGGTCCCTTCTGAGTAGGGGAAGTAAGAGTACCCGAAAGAGACACCAGACAAGCTGTGTGTTCAAACAGGAATAACAACTATCTGATTTAATGAAAAACACACCAGTATTTATGTGGTCAAACAGGGGTCATTTGCATAAACCAAAACCCCCTTTAAAACCATTGGGAGATTCCACTGGAACATAATTACACAAACATTGACTTCTTGGAAGGTGAAATCTAATTCCATTTGGTCAGTTATCACACACCTCATTTACATAATCCATTGTTCCAATAGATCAGATTGGGACAGTGTTTGCTAGTCAAGGGTAGATTCATGACTCCCCCAAACATGCAAACAGACAAAGAGAAAAGCCCTCTTGCATAATCACACATTACTCAAACATTCTACACAAAAGAGGGCATTGAAAATAACCTCAGGCTGCAGCTTCAAAACACGTCTCCACGTTCCCATTCACATACAGTGAAACCACCCAATATAAATGAGCATAAAGTCTTTCCCAAAGCAAATGTCTGTCTTTTGGGGTTTTTCGCCAGGAAAATAAAAGTCTTGGGGATTGAAGCGGGGAGCGCCATGTCTGTTCCATGACATCCGCGCACAGCGCCGCTCCTGTCACACGCCCTCTCATTCCGAGCACAGCACCGCCCCTGTCACACGCCCTCTCATTCCGAGCACAGCGCCGCCCCTGTCACACGCCCTCTCATTCCGAGCACAGCGCCGCTGCTGTCACACGCCCTCTTATTCCGAGCACAGCGCCGCCCCTGTCACACGCCCTCTTATTCCGAGCACAGCGCCGCCCCGTCACACGCCCTCTCATTCCGAGCACAGCGCCGCCCCTGTCACACGCCCTCTCATTCCGAGCACAGCGCTGCTGCCGTCACACGCCCTCTTATTCCGAGCACAGCGCTGCTGCTGTCACACGCCCTCTTATCCCGAGCACAGCGCTGCTGCTGTCACACGCTCTCTTATCCCGAGCACAGCGCCGCTACCGTCACACGCCCTCTCATTCCGAGCACAGCGCCGCTACCATCACACGCCCTCTCATTCCGAGCACAGCGCCGCTACCATCACACACCCTCTCATTCCGAGCACAGCGCCGCTACCATCACACGCCCTCTCATTCCGAGCACAGCGCCGCTGCCGTCACACGCCCTCTCATTCCGCGCACAGCGCCGCTGCCGTCACACACCCTCTCATTCCGAGCACAGCGCCGCTCCTGTCACACGCCCTCTCATTCCGAGCACAGCGCCGCTCCTGTCACACGCCCTCTCATTCCGAGCACAGCGCCACTGCCGTCACACGCCCTCTCATTCCGCGCACAGCGCCACTGCCGTCACACACCCTCTCATTCCGAGCACAGCGCCGCTCCTGTCACACGCCCTCTCATTCCGAGGACAGCGCCGCTCCTGTCACACGCCCTCTCATTCCGAGCACAGCGCCGCTCCTATCACACACCCTCTCATTCTGAGCACAGCGCCGCTACCACACGCCCTCTTATTCCGAGCACAGCGCCGCTGCCGTCACACGCCCTCTCAAAACACACCAAAAGAAACCACATCCTCACAAAACACACCACATCATCACAAAACAAACCACATCATCACAAAACACACCAAAACAAACCACATCCTCACAAAACAAACCACATCCTCACAAAACACACCAAAACAAACCACATCCTCACAACACACCAAAACAGACCACATCCTCACAAAACACACCAAAACAAACCACATCCTCACAAAACACACCAAAACAAACCACATCCTCACAAAACACACCAAAACAAACCACATCCTCACAAAACACACCAAAACACCACATCCTCACAAAACACACCAAAACAAACCACATCCTCACAAAACACACCAAAACAAACCACATCATCACAAAACACACCAAAACAGACCACATCCTCACAAAACACACCAAAACAAACCACATCCTCACAAAACACACCAAAACAGACCACATCCTCACAAAACACACCAAAACAAACCACATCCTCACAACACACCAAAACAAACCACATCCTCACAAAACACACCAAAACAAACCACATCCTCACAACACACCAAAACAAACCGCATCCTCACAAAACACACCAAAACAAACCACATCCTCACAAAACACACCAAAACAAATCACATCCTCACAAAACACACCAAAACAGACCACATCCTCACAAAACACACATCACAAAACAAACCACATCCTCACAAAACACACCAAAACAACCACATCCTCACAAAAACACACCAAAACAAACCACATCCTCACAACACACACCAAAACAGACCACATCCTCACAAAACACACCACCCCTCCCTGCTGAGTGTGAGCTCTTCTGCAGCCAGGACAGGAGGAGGAGGAGGAGCGACAACGGCCGCGAAGATTGGGCTGAGGTGTGTCACGTGACTATTCGAGGATGGGCGTGAAGTGATGACGTCATACCGGATGTGCCCGGGAGAAAGAGCAGGATATGGAGGAAGAAGAACGGGAGGTTGTGAGGGTCCGAGTGCGGGTGAGTGTGGCCCCTGGAGGCTCATATCCGCCTCACCCGCGATATAACGGCTCCGCCCACTGACACCCCGATATAACGGCTCCTCCCACCCACACCCTGATATATTGGGGTGTGGGTGGGAGGAGCCATTATATCGGCTGTAGGTGGGAGGAGCCAATAAAGCTGGGTGTCAGTGGGAGGAGCCGTTATATTGGGGTGTGGGCGGGAGGAGCCATTATAACAGCTCCTCCCACCCACACCCAGATATAATGGCTCCTCCCACCCACAACCCTGATATAATGGCTCCTCCCACCCACACCCAGATATAATGGCTCCTCCCACCCACACCCTGATATAATGGCATACCCCAACACCCATTAACATGGCACCGTTATGATGCAGTGAGGGGTGTCTCGGTTGCAGAGCTCACACTCGGGGGGAGGGGGTATAGTTGTGTCTGGGTGGCAGATCTTACACTCTGTGGGAGGGGTGTCTCGGTTGCAGAGCTTACACTCTGTGGGGGAGGGGGTATTGGGGTGTCTGGGTTGCAGAGCTTACACTCTGTGGGAGGGGTGTCTCGGTTGCAGAGCTTACACTCTGTGGGGGAGGGGGGTATTGGGGTGTCTGGGTTGCAGAGCTTACACTCTGTGGGAGGGGTGTCTCGGTTGCAGAGCTCACCCTCTGTGGGGGAGGGGGGTATCGGGGTGTCTGGTTGCAGAGCTTACACTCTGTGGGGGAGGGGGGTATCGGGGTGTCTGGGTTGCAGAGCTCACCCTCTGTGGGGGAGGGGGGTATCGGGGTGTCTGGGTTGCAGAGCTTACACTCTGTGGGGGAGGGGGTATTGGGGTGTCTGGGTTGCAGAGCTTACACTCTGTGGGAGGGGTGTCTCGGTTGCAGAGCTCACCCTCTGTGGGGGAGGGGGGTATCGGGGTGTCTGGGTTGCAGAGCTTACACTCTGTGGGAGGGGTGTCTCGGTTGCAGAGCTTACACTCTGTGGGGGAGGGGGTGTCTGGGTTGCAGAGCTTACACTCTGGGGGAGGGGTATAGAGGCTGCAATGTGATATCCTGCTTTTGTCTCCACAGAAATGTGAGGGGGTGCTGCAGCCGGAGTGGCGCTCTTTCGCTGTGGACCCTCAGATCACGTCGCTGGACGTCTTGCAGCATATTCTGATCCGCGCCTTCGATCTCAGCGGGTGAGGATCCCATTCCCTTCCATCGGAGGCGCCAACTCTGCCTGTAACAGATCTCTGTACCCCAACAGGGTCACATCTGTCAAATGCCACTTCCTCGCTGGACACCCGGGTTCTCCTCGTGACTCTCATGCCTTTCTCCAGTACCTTAGGCACAGCTTAAAGACGGGTACACACAGAGAGCCTGGCTAGCACCCCCAGAAATAAGCCAAAGCTGTAGACCTGGAGCTTTATGTTGGCACAGCGAGCAGAAGATGTAGCTGCTACCCCAAAACATAAGCCGTGACATCAAGTGTGGTCAGAATAGAACTGGTTTAATCAAATTGACCAGCACAGATTTTAATGGGGACAGACAGGGGTCCTTTACATATAAAAAATCACAGCCTCTTCTAGGAGGACCTAATCACACTGATACAGATAATTGCACAAACATTGACTTCTTGGAATGAGAAATTTAATTCTATTCCGTAGATAGTTACAGTGAACACTACTTAACATTTCTTAACCAATTAAAACAATGGGTGATCCTGATTGACAAAGAGATTACAAAATATACACAGATAACAGCTACACACACACAGTGAGGCAGTATTCTGACATAATCCAGATTACGCAAACCTAATTACATTGTAGAAACTCCATTTTGCTCTAAGCACCCAATTCTGTCTCCAGTCATTTAAACGCATTTTTTTCCAGAAGGAAACAGTCACTGTCTGGAAAGAAATCGCTCATTTAACCCAGCCGGGCTAATATAAAAAAAGTAGCCCATAATAGCTCCAGATGCGCGGCTATAAAAGCCGCATTCGCCTGAGTCAGAGGCTTATCCACCAACGCCTCTTGCACTTCTATCCTCTTCAGGTGCCTTTCTTGAGATGAGGGGAAGATCTTGATCTTGTGGAGTCAGAGGAACCGGCGACCGTGGATAGACTTAGCACTGTGTGTCATGCGTCCGATGGTTGCAGGAGACGGCAAACAGCCCCAAAATCTCCCGTTTAACTGCTGGGCCATAGCCTGTAGGCAGGAGGCAAGCCCACAGCCCCCTCCAAGTCGCAATGTGACAGCATGTTCTGTCACTCTACCCCTGCCACCTTCCCTTCCATCAGAGGTGCCATATCTGCCCCTGCCACTTTCCCTTCCATCAGAGGCTCCAGCTCTGCCCCTGCCACTTTCCCTTCCATCAGCGGCTCCAGCTCTGCCCCTGCCACCTTCCCTTCCATCAGAGGTGCCAGCTCTGCCCCTGCCACCTTCCCTTCCATCAGAGGCGCCAGCTCTGCCCCTGCCACCTTCCCTTCCATCAGAGGCGCCAGCTCTGCCCCTGCCACCTTCCCTTCCATCAGAGGCGCCAGCTCTGCCCCTGCCACCTTCCCTTCCATCAGAGGTGCCTGCTCTGCCACCTTCCCTTCCATCAGAGGTGCCAGCTCTGCCCCTGCCACCTTCCCTTCTATCAGAGGTGCCATCTCTGCCCCTGCCACCTTCCCTTCCATCAGAGGCTCCAGCTCTGCCCCTGCCACCTTCCCTTCCATCAGAGGCACCAGCTCTGCCCCTGCCACCTTCCCTTCCATCAGAGACGCCAGCTCTGCCCCTGCCACCTTCCCTTCCATCAGAGACGCCAGCTCTGCCCCTGCCACCTTCCCTTCCATCAGAGGTGCCAGCTCTGCCCCTGCCACCTTCCCTTCCATCAGAGGTGCCAGCTCTGCCCCTGCCACCTTCCCTTCCTTCAGAGGTGCCAGCTCTGCCCCTGCCACCTTCCCTTCCATCAGAGGTGCCAGCTCTGCCACCTTCCCTTCCATCAGAGGTGCCATCTCTGCCCCTGCCACCTTCCCTTCCTTCAGAGGTGCCAGCTCTGCCCCTGCCACCTTCCCTTCCATCAGAGGCGCCAGCTCTGCCCCTGCCACCTTCCCTTCCATCAGAGGTGCCAGCTCTGCCCCTGCCACCTTTCCTTCCAGAGCCCTATTACAGAGTTCTCTGCTGGCTCCTCCCTCTGCGTAATGTGCTCGCATCCTCTTCTAACCTTTGACTCCACCTCCTTGCAGGAAGAGTTTTGGGGTCAGTTACCTGAGCCGTGATAAGTCGGGCCATGAGTCGTATTCGTCACTGATGTCAGACTGGGACCTGGGTGCAGCCTTCGATAGCGCTTCCTCCCCGTACCTGCAACTCCGACTGGACATCAAGCCATCAGAGGACAGTGAGTAACGCCCAGCAGGGGCGGGACCAGGTGCTCCGCAGGGGCGGGACCAGGTGCTCCGCAGGGGTGTTACTTCTACAGGCACTCCCTGGAGAAATGAATCAACGTTTTATTATTCCTCCCCAAAACTGCGAATCCCATCCAATCGCATGTCTGTGATGCCTCCCGCCATTCCCCGTCATCCAATCACATGTTTGACTCCTCCCACCATTCCTTATCACAATCAATGATGTGTCTGTGACGCCTCCCACCATTCCCCATCACAACCAATCACATGGCTGTGACGCCTCCCACCATTCCCATCATCCAATCACCCTCTTTCTAGCAAGAACAGAGAAATGTACACATCATTGTTATCCCCCTATAATACATACTTGCGATGATCACTCACCTCGAGGTGCTGGCAGAGCCCTGTAACATCACCTCAGTGGCCCCTTATGGCTTGTAGAGTTAGGAAATGTAATACCCTGGGTCTGTGATTAACAGTCTAAGTGGGACTGCACACCACTTGATAGGCTTGTGGGTGGGGTTAATGATTGACAGGCTTGTGGGTAGGGTTCTGCGATGCCAGAGTTATCTGCTTACTTTCTTGTTACTTCAAACATCTCAGGTGTTCCATCACAGATCACAGTGATATCTCTGTAAGTGCAAGCTCTCCGTAGCACCGCCCCCTCTGTAGCACCGCCCCCTCTAGCACCGCCCCCTCTGTAGCACCGCCCCCTCTGTAGCACACCCCCCCTCTGTAGCAACGCCCCCCCTCTGTAGCAACGCCCGCCTTCTGTAGCAACGCCCGCCTTCTGTAGCATTGACCCCTCTGTAGCATTGACCCCTCTGTAGCATTGACCCCTCTGTAGCATTGACCCCTCTGTAGCAACACCCACTCTGTAGCAATGCCCGCCCACTCCGTAGTAAAGGTGTCCCTAGGGTCCATAAAGCACGTCCTAGTTAATGGCTGGTGTGCTCCTGTCATGTCTGATGTTTCGTCCAACTTAATCCCACTAACTCTTTGTCTCTGCCATCCTTGCTGGTTGTCAGGCTCAAGTTTATATTCCCAAGCGCTGGGGGAGAGCAAATCAGGCAGACACAGGAAGCTGTATAAGTATAAAGTTTATTCCAGAAAGGTAGGCACACAGCAAACAGTCTATACACAATACAGAGTACTGGAAACAAATATACAAGTCTCTCAGCACAGAGGTAGTGTCTTGATGCACCAGGGATAGTGGGCTATGCAGTCTCCACCACGTAGGAACCACGTACTCTTTGCAAAGTATCTTGAGAACAGGATGGTGGAGCGAGGCTTGAATGCAGATAGCCACAGGTGTGGTCACCATACACCAGGGATAGTGGGCTAGGCAGTGACCACCGCAGACAGGATCCACAGACCAGGAACCAGGAGCTCTTTGCAAAAGGACTTGCTGTAATGCAGGCAGAAGACGCAGGAACACTCGTAGACAATAACAGTACAGAGGATAATAGGGAATGCAGACAGACTCAGGAAGAGGCAGCTCACAGAACCTGACAGTAGCCAGGATGGGGAAACACAAAATGAGAGAGCGTGGATGGAAGGGTGTGTCCAGGTTATATGCACAACCTCATGGGGCAGGACACTGGGGACCCTTGTAGTCCACGCCCCCCCCCCCTCGCTGAGGCCCTTTCTAATCCCCTCTGTTGTCCCTGCAGGTCCCCTGTTGGAAGATTGGGATATCATCAGCCCGAAAGATGTTCTGGGTACGGATCTGTTCCTTGTGGATCGGCGCACATTCAGCTCAGCGCTGCCCTTCACTCAGTCCATACTGTCCCAGGTGAGCCCTGAGTCCCTTATTACCTGGCAGGTCAGCATGTCCCGCTGAGTGCCCACTCACGCTCTGTGTGCTGATGTAGGTGGGCCGGACACTTTCCAAGGTGCAACAAGCCTTGAGCTGGACATACGGGGAGGATGTGAAGCCTTTTAAACCCCCTCTCAGTGATGCTGAATTCCACACCTACCTGAACCACGAGGGGCAACTGACCCGCCCAGAGGACCTGCGGCTCCGCATCTACCATGGGGGCGTGGAGCCTTCACTGCGCAAGGTGAGGAATGCCATACTTACCGCCCTCACCCCCATCAATCCCCTTCTCACTCCTCCCTCCAACCCCCGTGACGCCTCTCTCCCTCCGTCACTCCTCCCTCCAACCCCATGACGCCTCTCTCCCTCCGTCACTCCTCCCTCCAACCCCTGTGACACCTCTCTCCCTCCGTCACTCCTCCCTCCAACCCCATGACGCCTCTCTCCCTCCGTCACTCCTCCCTCCAACCCCCGTGACGCCTCTCTCCCTCCGTCACTCCTCCCTCCAACCCCTGTGACGCCTCCCTCCCTCCGTCACTCTCCTCCCTCCAACCCCTGTGACGCCTCCCTCCCTCCGTCACTCCCTCCGTCACTCCTCCCTCCAACCCCCGTGACGCCTCTCTCCCTCCGTCACTCCTCCCTCCTGCCTTAAACCCCGTCATTCCTCTTTCCCTCCTGCCTTAAACCCCGTCATTCCTCTTTCCCTCCTGCCTTAAACCCCGTCACTCCTCTCTCCCTCCTTAAACCCCCGTCACTCCTCTCTCCCTCCTTAAACCCCCGTCACTCCTCTCTCCCTCCTTAAACCCCCGTCACTCCTCTCTCCCTCCTTAAACCCCCGTCACTCCTCCTCCCTCCTTAAACCCCCGTCACTCCTCTCTCCCTCCTTAAACCCCGTCACTCCTCTCTCCCTCCTTAAACCCCGTCACTCCTCTCTCCCTCCTTAAACCCCCGTCACTCCTCTCTCCCTCCTTAAACCCCCGTCACTCCTCTCTCCCTCCTTAAACCCCCGTCACTCCTCTCTCCCTCCTTAAACCCCCGTCACTCCTCTCTCCCTCCTTAAACCCCCGTCACTCCTCTCTCCCTCCTGCCTCTCTCTAACCCCGGATCTGGCTCCCCCTGCAGGTGGTCTGGCGTTACCTCCTCAATGTGTACCCTGATGGTCTGAGCGGGCAGGAGCGGCTGGACTACATGAAGTGTAAGACACGGGAGTATTTTCAGCTGAAGGGCGAGTGGCGGGAGCGATGCAGCGCTGAGGACCTGGACTTCATCCAGGGGAATGTGCTGAAAGACGTCCTGCGCACAGACCGCACACACCCCTACTATGCCGGCTCTGAGGACAACCCCCACCTGCAAGCGCTGCACGACCTGCTCACCACGTATGCAGTCACCCACCCACAGGTGTCCTACTGTCAGGGAATGAGTGACATCGCCTCGCCCATCCTGGCCGTCATGGACAACGAGGCCCATGCCTTCATCTGCTTCTGCGGCATCATGAAGCGGCTGGAGGGCAACTTCCACATGGACGGGGAGTGCATGTCTGTCAAGTTCACCCACCTCAAGCTGCTCCTGCGATACTCCGACCCCGAATTCAGCAGCTACCTGAGCTCGCGCGGCGCGGACGACCTCCTCTTCTGTTACCGCTGGCTCCTGCTGGAGCTCAAGAGGGAGTTTGCCTTTGAGGATGCACTGCGGATGCTGGAGGTGACGTGGAGCTCGCTGCCCCCGGACCCTCCTGAAAAAGAGGTGGAACTTGTGGGGTCCCCGTGTGCCCCAGGGGAGAGCCGGAAGAACAGCAGGAGGCGACACATGATGCGCCCGGAGCGTGGGCTGAGCCCAGAGGAGGAGGAGGACCGAGCGAGAGCACAGAGGGAAGACAAGGCAGTGGACAACAAAGACCCCGAGACCCCACTGGCAGCGCGGAGCTGCCCCCTGCTGAAACAGGCCAGCTTTGGGGAGTTCAAGGGTTACAGTGAGGAGGACCGCACGTCGGCTATCCCTCCCATCACGCTCAGGCAGAGCACCGAGGAGGATGAGGACGACAGGTTTTGGGAAGAAGAGCCACTCATTAAACCTCCGGACTGCCTGGGTGTAACCAAAGCCGTATCTGATCCGTGTCTGAGCACCGGCACCCCGTCCCTCACAGAGGAGACGCCCCCGGAAGTAGAGAAAGGTGAGGCTCAGTCTGAAACGGAGCCACCTGCCACCCCCTCCCCAGCCCCCATCAGCCTGCCGCCCCCCCAGGAGTTTGGCCGTGGGAACCCCTTCATGCTCTTCCTGTGCCTGTCCATCCTGTTGGAGCATCACGAGCACATCATGAAGCAGAACATGGGTTATGACGAGCTGGCCATGCACTTTAACCGGCTGGTGAGGCGGCACAATCTGAACCGCATTCTGCACCGCGCAAAGGCGCTCTTTGCCGATTACCTGCAGTCTAAGGTTTGGGACTCTGAGGAAGGAGACGAGGCGGCAGCAGAGTCTCCTGCCGTCTCCTGACCCGCGACTCGCCCCTCTCACCCACCAGATCCTGGTAAAGTCATGTGCTCCATGGCCGTGCAGGGGTTAAATATCTTAAGGTTTTCCTTATCACTATATAATGACATGAAGCGCCCGAGGCGGGTGACACCAAGCTCTGCACCCCAAAACCCACCACAGGACAAGCGTGGAAACCCCCCATCTCGCTGACCAAGCGGGGAACCAGGAATTGTTTGGGTGGCTTTGGGGCAGGAGGTGAAGGAAGTGCCCCTTGGAAGCGGAGCTCACAGCCTGTTACATGGACGTCGTGATGTCACGGCACCATCAGGGGGTTATTTATTTTGGGGGGTGGGATTGGGGTTCGGGTTGTGATATTTATCTGGTTCTGGGCATTGTGTGGGTTCAGTCGCTGCCATTGCTCCAGGTACAACAATCCAGGTTCCAGGGCTGAGAAGGAATCTGGGTGCAGGGGGAGCTGGCACTCCTCATTTTATTAAGGCAGATCTGGCCACCACGAGTGCGTTACCCAGCATTCCCTGTCACAAGCACATCCGCTCAGCCGGCGCCATGAGAGGGAGCGCTCGGGTGGTAGATCCAATCACCACGGCGCTGCTCACTAAATCTGCTCCGTGCTGCCCCCTCACTAGATCCGTGCTGCCACCCCCACATCCACTGAGTGCCCTCACCAGATCTGTGCTGCCACCCCCCCACATCCACTGAGTGCCCACACCCTCATCAGATCCGTGCTGCCCCCTCACCAGATCTGTGCTGCCACCCCCCCACATCCACTGAGTGCCCTCACCAGATCCGTGCTGCCACCCCCCCACATCCACTGAGTGCCCTCACCAGATCCGTGCTGCCAACCCCCACATCCACTGAGTGCCCACACCCTCACCAGATCCGTGCTGCCACCCCCCACATCCACTGAGTGCCCACACCCTCATCAGATCCGTGCTGCCACCCCCCACATCCACTGAGTGCCCACACCCTCACCAGATCCGTGCTGCCAACCCCCACATCCAGTGCCCACACCCTCACCAGATCCGTGCTGCCCCCTCACCAGATCCGTGCTGCCACCCCCCACATCCACTGAGTGCCCTCACCAGATCCGTGCTGCCAACCCCCACATCCACTGAGTGCCCACACCCTCACCAGATCCGTGCTGCCACCCCCCACATCCACTGAGTGCCCACACCCTCAGATCCGTGCTGCCACCCCCCACATCCACTGAGTGCCCACACCCTCACCAGATCCGTGCTGCCACCCCCCCCCCATCCACTGAGTGCCAGCACCCTCACTAGAATCTCTCCTGACCGCACCATTGCTAGATCCACTCTGGGTCACCCTCTCCCCTCCCTAGATCTGCTCCGGGTCGCCCTCTCCCCTCCCTAGATCTGCTCCGGGTCGCCCCCTCCCCTCCCTTGATCTGCTCCGGGTCGCCCCCCTCCCCTCCCTTGATCTGCTCCGGGTCGCCCCCTCCCTCACTTGATCTGCTCCGGGTCGCCCCCTCCCCTCCCTTGATCTGCTCCGGGTCGCCCCCTCCCCTCACTTGATCTGCTCCGGGTCGCCCCCTCCCCTCACTTGATCTGCTCCGGGTCGCCCCCTCCCCTCACTTGATCTGCTCCGGGTCGCCCCCTCCCCTCACTTGATCTGCTCCGGTCGCCCCCTCCCCTCACTTGATCTGCTCCGGTCGCCCCCTCCCCTCACTTGATCTGCTCCGGGTCGCCCCCTCCCCTCACTTGATCTGCTCCGGGTCGCCCCCTCCCCTCACTTGATCTGCTCCGGGTCGCCCCCTCCCCTCACTTGATCTGCTCCGGGTCGCCCCCTCCCCTCACTTGATCTGCTCCGGGTCGCCCCCTCCCCTCACTTGATCTGCTCCGGGTCGCCCCCTCCCTCACTTGATCTGCTCCGGGTCGCCCCCTCCCCTCACTTGATCTGCTCCGGGTCGCCCCCTCCCCTCACTTGATCTGCTCCGGGTCGCCCCCTCCCCTCACTTGATCTGCTCCGGGTCGCCCCCCCCTCCCTCACTTGATCTGCTCCGGTCGCCCCCTCCCCTCACTTGATCTGCTCCGAGTCGCCCCCTCCCTCACTTGATCTGCTCCGAGTCGCCCCCTCCCCTCACTTGATCTGCTCGCGAGTCGCCCCCTCCCTCACTTGATCTGCTTCCGAGTCGCCCCCTCCCCTCACTTGATCTGCTCCGAGTCGCCCCCTCCCCTCACTTGATCTGCTCCGAGTCGCCCCCTCCCCTCACTTGATCTGCTCCGAGTCGCCCCCTCCCTCACTTGATCTGCTCCGAGTCGCCCCCTCCCCTCACTTGATCTGCTCCGAGTCGCCCCCTCCCCTCACTTGATCTGCTCCGAGTCGCCCCCTCCCCTCACTTGATCTGCTCCGAGTCGCCCCCTCCCCTCACTTGATCTGCTCCGAGTCGCCCCCTCCCCTCACTTGATCTGCTCCGAGTCGCCCCCTCCCCTCACTTGATCCTCTCCTCACTTGATCCCTCCGAGTCGCCCCCTCCCTTCACTTGATCCCTCCGAGTCGCCCCCTCCCTTCACTTGATCCCTCCGAGTCGCCCCCTCCCTTCACTTGATCCCTCCGAGTCGCCCCCTCCCTTCACTTGATCCCTCCGAGTCGCCCCCTCCCCTCACTTGATCCCTCCCGAGTCGCCCCATCCCTGATCAATCATTCCACAAAGTATGAAACGTTCCCAAAATTTCAGATATGGGGAAGCTGTGTGAGCGCTGGCTCTGACCCAGGACACTCTCTGGTGACTTTCCACTCAGCTAGTGTGGCGCTGGAGGCGGAATTACCGCGTCCGTTAACCAAAACGTCCGACATTTCAGCCGTGTCGCCAGTATGGGGGATCCTGGATGTGAATCTGTGCCTCCTCTGCGCGATCAAATGTAAATAAAGTCTATAAAACCTGAGCCCTGCGTCTCGTACTGTGTGTGGGCGGATTACAGGGAGACTCCCAGCCCCGTGACGCATGTTATGGCTTTATTCAGAGTCCAGGACGGGGTTTACATGTCTCTGCTCCTTTCCACTGGTCCGGTCCACTCCAGGATTCATTGCGGCCTGACCACCTGACTTAGGGCACTTCTCGATAAAAAAGACCTCCACTCACAAAATGCATAAAGGTCTTTCTATGTGAGCTAATCTGTATTATCATCTAGTAGGGAGGTGCCAGAAGCGGTATCTGTGCCGACACGGCTGTTTTCATGACTACTTGTGAAAGACCGCTCTCGCGGTACATCAAACGCGGCGTCTGGCGCTCACTGCGTGAATGTATAATTCGCCCCACAAGACAGCGCTTCACCTCCGATCCTCCGAGGGTTCACTGCGTGTGTGTATTTGTCGCACGAGTCACTGCAGCAATCCCGCGAGAGAATGATACTGCTGCCGTCTACAGAGATCACGCGAGACTGGCATCAGGCACGCTAGTTTCAAAAGGAGTGGCACGGCTCACAAGAAGCAGGTGCGTATGCTCTGTCCCCTCCCCCAAACAAAAGAAAATAAATCGCAGGGTAATAATCGCTGCGCCGTGTCACTTATCCTCTTGCTATTTGCATCTGTATTATCTAAAGATCAATGCATTTAAGATGAGATTGTTTTAAATCCAAGCTTTTCGGAGTAATAGAGATCATATAAATAAAATCCTGCGTGTTGTGTAAACTAATACCATTTATTAAGATTTCCGGTAATAAACCTTCATAGAATAATTTCAGATCAGGCAGTGAGTTAGTCGACTACAGAAAGGAAAACACCTGGGGTTGGGTCTCTATGGCAACCAAAAAAAAATACTTCTAGAAAAAGGCAAATCCCCCTTCGTGCATCCAAGTAAACACAAAACCAGGCTCCGGCGCGGCGATGATGATGCACTCGTGCTACCACATTTTGTTAAGAAAAAACACAAACCAAACGTTTCGGGGATGCATCCCCTTCCTCAGTGTATAGTGCCCTAAATAATACATACATACAGTGGCAAGAAAAAGTATGTAAACCCTTTGGGATTACGAGGAGTTTTGCATGAATTGGTGATAAAATGTCTCTGATCTTCATCTAAGTCACAACAATTTGAAAAACACAGTCTGCTTAAAATAATACAACACAAACATTATATGTTTTCATGTGTTTATTGAACATAACATGTAAACATTCACAGTGCAGGGTGGAAAAAGTATGTGAACCCCTAGCCTAATGACTTCTCCAAGAGCTAATTGGAGCCAGGAGTGAGCCAACCTTGAGTCCAATCAGTGTGATATTATTGGATGTGTTGCTGAAAGCTGTCCTGCCCTTTAAAAAAAACACACCAGTTTTTGGTTTACTGGTTTCAAGAAGCACTGCCTGATGTGAACCATGCCTTGCAGAAAAGAGCTCTCAGAAGACCTACGATCAAGAATTGTTGACTTGCATGAAGCTGGAAAGGGTTACAAAAGTATCTCCAAAAGCCATGATGTTCATGTGTCCACGGTAAGACAGACTGTCTACAAATGGAGAAAGTTCTGCACTGTTGCTACTCTCCCTAGGCGTGATTGTCCTGTAAAGATGACTGCAAGAGCACAGCGCAGAATGCTTAATGAGGTAAAGAAGAATCCTAGAGTGTCAGCTAAAGATTTACAGAAATCTCTGGCACATGCTAACATTTTTGTTGACGCATCTACAATAAGGAAAACATTAAACAAGAATGGAGTACATGGGAGGACACCATGGAGGAAGCCATTGCTGTCCAAAAAGAATATTGCAGCACGTTTGAAGTTTGCAAAAGAGCACCTGGATGTTCCACAGCACTACTGGCAAAATATTCTGTGGACAGATGAAACCAAAATTGAGTTGTTTGGAAAAAACACACAACACTATGTGTGGAGAAAAAAAGGCACAGCACACCAACATCAAAACCTCATCCCCACTGTAAAACATGGAGGAGGGAGCATCCTGGTGAGAGCGATTCACACCAGACATCCCAAGAATATTGCTACACTGAAACAGTTTTGTGAAGAGGAGTGGTCCAAAATTACTCCAGATCGTTGTGCAGGTCTGATCTGCAACTACAGGAAACGTTTGGTTGAGGTTATTGCTGCCAAAGGAGGGTCAACCAGTTATTAAGTCCAAAGGTTCACATACTTTTCCCACCCTGCACTGTGAATGTTTACATGTTCTGTTCAATAAACACATGAAAACATATAATGTGTGTGTTGTATTATTTTAAGCAGACTGTGTTTTTCAAATTGTTGTGACTTAGATGAAGATCAGAGCACATTTTATGACCAATTCATGCAAAACTCCACCTAATCCCAAAGGGTTCACATACTTTTTTCTTGCCACTGTATACACAAAGCATCAAGGATACAGCGGCAGGAGTTTTTCGTTGGATGGTTCGATTCCTGCGCAGGCGCACTTTGGGTTTGCACATGCGCAGTGGATCTTCCATCTTTGTACGCCAGTCGGCGAGGATGTGTTTGTATGCCGGGAGTATCCTGAGAATGCTGTGTGTGTGTTCCGCTGTATCCTTGATGCTTTGTGTGTGTAGAGGGACTCACTCTACAAAGGAGGTGCCGTGATGGGGCGAGTGAGCTTACGCTTCAATGGCCATTCTAGCAAACTAACACCTCTCGTGTTTTGCTGCACATGGAACTCTCTAGAAATGAGCGCAGAGGACACCTTTTTTTCCCCCTGTTATGTTTTCTGCATGATCTGGGTTGTTACTCTTGGTTGTGGCAGGGGCTCGGGTGAGTGCAGCCGCTCGGGTGAGTGCAGCCGCTCGGGTGAGTGCAGGCGTGACGCCATTTTTTCTGGATGTAGTATGAACATTAGCTGCTACAGCCACAAACAAATGGAAAGGTGGCACCAGAAATGAAATTATTATGTGCTTAAGCGACGGATGTTGATAATTTTGCTCTGCATTTCAGGCCGCGGTCACATGTGCGTGGAGGGAACGTCGGTTTGTTCAGCCCCCACAAAGCAGGAGCCTCCTATGGAAGATTGTGCTTTGCAAACATGGTGTGACGTGGCCTCAGCAGGAAACAGCAACCTGCCCTTTTCACAATGGCCACTAGATGGCGCATATGAGTGATCTGTACCTGGAAGGTTCTGCACTACATGAATAAACCTCCAAAACGTCATCGACGTATAATAAAGCGCCTGTGCCCATTGTACAAAAATATCATCTACCATTTAAATTAGAAAGCGCCAACATATCTCGTAGCGCTGCACAATGGCTGCCATAAGAAGATTGACACACAGAAAGATGGGAAAAGAACAGCCTGCTCAACAGCTTACAATCTAAAAGGAGTGAAATGAACGTGCGTGACCGTGGATTGAGGCTTGGAGCTGATTGCACAGTTTATTTTTGTTCTCTACATAACACGAAGGCTTGTTTTCCTCCAAGGTGGGGGGGGGGCACATTGTGCGCTGAAGAGCCCCAATAAGAGACACCAGCGAAATGTCAGCGCTCTGGAAATGTTTTACAGCGTGCGAGGAGGACCCAGCGCGCGGCAGACAGCAAACTCTGTACAGCCACAATTTCCATTGGAGGATGTGAAAGCGAGTGCTTCTGATAAAGCACCTGAAACAAAAGACAAACGCGTCCGGAGACGCGAGCAACACATCAGGAACCCATTTGTTTCTGTTACACTAGTCCCTTAGAGTGTAAGCTCATGGGATGTCTGCCTGAGCTTTCCTCTTGTATCATGTAAGTCTGCTGTTTGTGCATCCCCATTGTAAAGCGCTATGGAATTTGTTGGCGCTGTATAAGTACTTGTAACTGTAACTTTGTATTTCTGTAACCACTCAATGTTCTTGAACCCAGGACATACTTGAAGGCTGGGGTCAGACGAGCGTGATTTCTACGGGCTGTACGTCCGTGCAGTACGGACATCGTCAGTACGGATGACGCAGTAGTGGTCACACAGTCCGTTTTTTCACTGAAGTTATTTTTTGACGGATGTAGGAGGGAAAAATAAATTACAATGAAAAAACATTCTGTCCGTCAAAAATGCTGGACGTATAAATGCAGTCCGTCTGACCTCGCTCCATCACTCACACACAAAGCTATGCAGACGTTGTGGACGCAGCGCACTCCGCACGTCCGTTCTAGCAGTATTACGTTCTTGCCTAACCTGCGTCCGTTTGCCGCGGCCGTTGTGCGTCCGCAGTTCAGTGCGGACGTACTTCATGTGTCAGGCTCCAATGGACTTTCTTTCATGCTATCACGGACGTACTTTTAGGCGCAATCACGGACGTGAACACTACGCTCGTCTGACCCCAGCCGAAAACGAGAGAAATCTCAATGTATCCTTCCTGGTAAAATACTCTATAAATAAATAAAGTGGCCAGAGATAATCCCGAGCCATTCAAACAGCAGAGGCACTCGCCCAGTGCATTGCTCGATGAGAAACCACTGTCGGTAGTTGACAATTTGGGTTTCCGTTGACTTCAATGTTTTGGGGCTGAAGTACGAGATTCCAAGTCACCGTTATGTCGCGGATGTCGTCTTACACCACACCGTGAAAAAGCACATTGAATGGCTTTGCTTCCTCACTGATACCTGGAGCCGCAGTGTGAGCCCCACGTCTCTCATTAGTGGATCCATGGAGATTTCTCGCTCCACGCAGAGATTAAGGCTCGTTACAGGCCGAGCAATCGCAAACATATCTGAAGAAATGTCGGAGACTTGAGAGATTCCTAAAAACGCTGTGATCCGTGACCGTGCAAGGAACATGATCAAAAAGGCACAGAGGACGCTGGACGGCCTAGCATTTCATGAGTAGCACATATGCTGCCACTGGATGTTTCGGAAGGTCTGTTATCACAGCGTAGTTTTACGGATGCTGCTCGAGTCGGGCACAGGATAGTCGGTCACTTTAAACACTCCAAGCTGGCATATTCTCGTTTGCAAAAGACTCCAGCAAGCCAATGGAGAAGACCATAAACATGTTTGCTTCATTTGAAGAACTAACCTATCAAGTGAGGTCACCAGAAACTTTTGCCTCGGATGCGATTCCTGCTGTCACTGTGCTACACAGAAGGTTATCGAAAATAGAGGAGGACCACAAAATCAAAACCATGAAGAGCACATTGCTTTGAAGAAGCGCTTCTCCGAGACGGAGCAAAACCCACTTTACTGTATCTGCCTGTATGCTGATAATGCAGAACCCGCGTGAGCAGGAGATCTCACCATTTTATTATCTGTTGCAGCAAGGACCGTGTCCGCCTCAACCAAGGATGTCGTAGTGTGAGACTTACCCTCATGAATGATAATCCGGGAACCTGAGGATCCCCATCTCTTAACGGACCCTGCCTGCACCGAGCATAGAAGCGAGATCCTTGAAATGTTGCCGGCCACCAGTGCCAAGAAGGGTAAGTCACGGAAAAAAACAAGACAGCTGGAAGCATAGGTGACCCGGAACGAAGGAACAGCCGTAGAAACGATGAGAGTATGGACATCCATTTCCCTGGTGGCCAGCAGGACATTGCGAGGAGCCTCTACCGGAGCAGTCGTAGCCTTTCTCAGCCGTATAGCCAACAGGATCAGCGAAGGAGAGACGTTTCCATCAGGTTGTAGAAGAGAAGCCACCAGGCCCTGCACATACGTGAGGAGATCCACACCCTGAACTTCTTCAGGGACCCCCGCAGCCGGAGATTCCGACGTTGGTGTCGGGCCTCTAAAGCTAGAACTGCAGAGCTAAGGTGAGAGACCTGCACCGAAGATCCGCAACCATAGCATCAGTAGCTGCCTGTGCTGCCACCGTCTCCTGGGTCCGAAGTTGGACGTCCGCAAGCTGCGTCTGTAAGGACTCCAAAGCCGCTTGCACCTCCTGCAAGTCCTGCCTCCAGAAATCCTGGAAATCCTCCATCACCTGATGGAGATCTGCTGCAGTGAGTGGCTGCGCCGAAGGCTGCTCCGCAGGCGCCCTCGAGGGCGAGGGTTGAATGGCATCCACCGAGGACTCTTAAACAGAGGGCACCGCAGGGCTCCTCCACACGGCCAATGCCCAAAGACATCTGGATGTCAGGGAGGCGGGAGCTCTCCGTTGCCCCCGCTTTCTTAAATTTCTTGCCCATGAGCACCCAGGGATGGCAAGGAAGCACAGATGTTGGCCTCAAAATGGCCACCACTCACTACAGGCTGCAGGAGGGCAACAGCACCAGAGCAACGTAATCTCTGTACAGGGTAGCCTCATAAGATGCCTGGCACAATCAGTAGGCCGTTGGGAGAGTAAGCCAATCATGTGGTAGGAGAATGGCTGTTGGGTCTAAACATCCAGGGGTACAGCATGGAACTCTGCAGGATGGCGGGCCATCTTCCTGATGTCTGGATACGCCCCTCCACAGGGGGATATACAGTTGTGCTGATAAGTTTGCAACCGCTTCCGGCAGAGTTTGTGATTTCTCGGCCATTATTCAGAGAATATGAAGGATAACACAGTAACATTTCACTCAGTGTTTTGGCTGAAGCCATTTATTATCAAGTGCGTTTACTCTTTATAAATCATAATGACAACAGAAACTCCCCGGATCACATCGTTTACATACCCTGGTGATTCTGGCCTCATAACATGCGCACAAGTTGACACAAATGGGTTTGATTGGCGTGTGTGTGTGTGTATGTAAAAGGTCAATGAGTTTCTGGACTCCTGACAGACCCTCACATCTTTCATCCAGCGCTGCACTGACGTTTCCCGATTCTGACTCATGAGGAAAGCAAAAGAATTGTCAAAGGATCTGCGGGAAAAGGTATAAAAGGAGCTGTATAAAACAGGAAAGGGATATAAAAAGATATCCAAGGAATTGAGAATCGGCCAATCAGGTAGTGTTCAAACTCTAAGAAGTGGAAAATGAGGGCTTCTGTGAAACCAAACCACGGTCAGGTAGAACAACTAAAATTTCAGCCACAACTGCTGGGAAAATTGTTCAGGATGCAAAGAGAAACCCACAAATCTCTTCCGGTGAAATACAGGACTCTGTGAAAACATGTGGTGCAGCCGTTTCAAGACGCACAATAAGGAGGCACTTGAAGAAAGATGGGCTGCATGGCCGAGTCGCCAGAAGAAGGATTACTACGCAAATGCCACAAAGTATCTGCTTACAATACGCCGAACACCACAGAGACAAACCTCAAACCTTCTGCCACAAAATCATTTGGAGGGATGAGACCAAAACCATAAATGCTCCATTTGGAGAGGAGTCAACAAGGCCTTTGATGAAAGGTCCACCATTGCTACTGTGAGACACGGAGGTGGATCGCTGAGGTTTTGGGGATGTGGGAGCTACAAAGACACAGGGAATCTGGTCAGAATTGATTGCAGGATGAATGCAGTATGTGATGAAGAAATCCTGGAGGAAAATGTGCCTTCATCAGGCCAGAAGCTGCGCATGGGTGGGACGCACGTGGACAATCCAACATGACAATGATCCTAAACACAAGGCCAGGTCGACCGGTCATTGGCTATAGCAACATAAAGTGAAGGTTCTGGATTGGCCGCCTCAGTCTCCTGTCCTCAATATCACGGAGCTGCTCTGGGGAGATCCCAGACGTGACGGGCCAAGAATTTACTGGAACTGGAGGCTTTTTACCCAGAAGAACCATCTGAGAAGATAAAGAGCCTCATCCACAAACACCACAAAACACTTCAAGCTGTCACTGATGTTAAAGGGGGCGACACACGCGATTAGGAGCTGTTGCCTGCGACCTCACTCTTTATAATACTATCCTGGTTCCAGGGTTTGGGGTCAGGTTAGTCGTTTTCCGCTGTTATACAGAGGATGTCACAGGCCTGAGTCCATCCCTGAGATACTTCAGATGGGGTCTCTGCTGATACAGCGTCCTGATACTGTCAGGGGGGCACCAGGCGTGAGCTGAGGTGGGACCCAAAGGTCAGTATATATCCCAGGCGCTGGGGTTGAACAGGTTAATAAAAGGCACTGGATACAATGAAGCAGGTAAATATGTATATATTGAAACTGTGGCAGATAATGAACACACAGAGCTTGATAACAGCAGGTAAGAAACCAATAAGCACAACGGTGATCTTTGGCAATATGAATATCCAGATACTGCAGTATGCAGGACACAGCGATGAACAGGTACAGCAGAATGACACACAGTCTCGAATGACCCACATGACTGATTAAACCTGGGACCTCCTTGACCCATACCCCTTAAATATAAAGAACGACACAACACCTTCTTAACTGGAAAGGGCCACAGCCAGGGCAGCCATCAGAAATGATGGGGCCCCTTACTAAACCTCACGATGGGGCCCCCCAGGGCCCCCCCCCTCAACCTCTAACAGCTTTTCTCCCCCTTCAAAAAAAAAGGACATAACATAGCACCACAGCAATAAAACTCCCAGTAATGTGCAGTGTGTATTAGCTTATCACAGTATCCACAGCAATAAAACTCACAGTAATGAGCGGTGTGTCTGAACATATCACAGAATCCACAGCAATAAATTTCACAGAAACGGGCTGTGTATGATGCCTTTGGGTCTGGGTCTGGGCCTGGGCCCTGGGTCTGGTCCCTGGGACTGGGCCTTGGGGTCTGGTCCCTGAGGTCTGGTCCCTGAGATCTGGGCCCTGAGGTCTAGCCTGGGCCCTGGTCTCTGGGTCTGGTCCCTGGGCCTTGGGGTCTGGGTCCTAGGGTCTGGGCCTTGGGGTCTGGGCCCTAGGGTCTGGGCCTTGGGGTCTGGGCCCTAGGGTCTGGGCCCTGGGTCTATATTTGGGGTCTGGGCCTTGGGGTCTGGGCCCTAGTGCCTGGGTCTGGGCCCTGGGTCTTAGGGTCTGGGCCCTGGGTCTATATTTGGGGTCTGGGCCTTGGGGTCTGGGCCCTAGTGCCTGGGTCTGGGCCCTGGGTCTTAGGGTCTGGGCCCTAGGGTCTGAGCCTAGGGGGTCTGGGCCCAGGGTCTGGGCCTT
Source organism: Leptobrachium leishanense (assembly GCA_009667805.1). Lineage (NCBI taxonomy): Eukaryota > Metazoa > Chordata > Amphibia > Anura > Megophryidae > Leptobrachium > Leptobrachium leishanense. The sequence continues at coordinate 9,452 of RXON01001844.1, read as the reverse complement.
GGGGTCTGGGCCTTGGGGTCTGGGCCCTGGGTCTGGCCTTAGGGTCTGGGCCCTGGGTTTGGGCCTTAGGGTCTGGGCCTAGGGGGTCTGGGCCCAGGGTCCTGGGTTTGGGCCTAGGGGTCTGGGCCTTAGGGTCTGGGCCCAGGGGGTCTGGGCCCTAGTGCCTGGGTCTGGGCCTTGGGGTTTGGGCCCTGGGTCTTAGGTCTGGGCCTAGGGGTCTGGACCCTGGGTTGGGCCTAGGGGTCTGGGCCCTGGGTTGGGCCTAGGGGGTCTGGGCCCTGTTTGGCCTAGGGGGTCGGGCCTAGGGGTCTGGGCCTAGGGGGTCTGGCCTTGGGGTCTGGGCCCTAGTGCCTGGGTCTGGGCCTTGGGGTCTGGGCCCTGGGTTTGGGCCCTGGGTCTTAGGGTCTGGGCCCTAGGGTCTGGGCCTAGGGGGTCTGGGCCCTGGGTTTGGGCCTAGGGGGTCTGGGCCTTAGGGTCTGGGCCCTGGGTCTGGGCCTTAGGGTCTGGGCCTAGGGGGTCTGGGCCCAGGGTCCTGGGTTTGGGCCTAGGGGGTCTGGGCCTTGGGGTCTGGGCCTTGGGGTCTGGGCCCTAGTGCCTGGGTCTGGGCCCTGGGTCTTAGGGTCTGGGCCCTAGGGTCTGAGCCTAGGGGGTCTGGGCCCAGGGTCTGGGCCTTGGGGTCTGGGCCTTGGGGTCTGGGTTTGGGCCTTAGGGTCTGGGCCTTGGGGTCTGGGCCTTGGGGTCTGGGTCTGGGCCTTGGGGTCTGGGCCCTGGGTCTGGCCTTAAGGTCTGGGCCTGGGTTTGGGCCTAGGGGGTCTGGGCCTTAGAGGTCTGGCCTAGGGGGTCTGGGCCCAGGGTCCTGGGTTTGGGCCTAGGGGTCTGGGCCTTAGGGTGTGGGCCCAGGGGGTCTGGGCCTTGGGGTCTGGGCCCTAGTGCCTGGGTCTGGGCCTTGGGGTTTGGGCCCTGGGTTGGGCCTAAGGGGTCTGGGCCTAGGGGGTCTGGGCCAGGGTCTGGGCCTTGGGTCTGGGTTGGGCCTTAGGGTCTTGGGCCCTGGGTTTGGGCTAGGGGGTCTGGGCTTGGGGTCTGGGCCCTAGTGCCTGGGTCTGGGCCTTGGGTCTTAGGGTCTGGGCCTAGAGGGTCTGGGCCTAGGGGTCTGGGCCTAGGGGGTCTGGGCCTAGGGGGTCTGGCCCTAGTGCCTGGGTCTGGGCCTTGGGGTCTGGGCCCTGGGTCTTAGGGTCTGGGCCTAGGGGGTCTGGGCCTTGGGTCCTGGGTTTGGGCCTAGGGGTCTGGGCCCTGGGTCTCAGGGTCTGGGCCTTGGGATCTGGGCCCTAGTGCCTGGGTCTGGGCCTTGGGGTCTGGGCCCTGGGTCTTAGGGTCTGGGCCTAGGGGGTCTGGGCCTAGGGGGTCTGGGCCTAGGGGGTCTGGGCCCTAGTGCCTGGGTCTGGGCCTTGGGGTCTGGGCCCTGGGTCTTAGGGTCTGGGCCTAGGGGGTCTGGGCCCTGGGTTTGGGCCTAGGGGGTCTGGGCCTTAGGGTCTGGGCCTAGGGGGTCTGGGCCTTGGGGTCTGGGCCTTAGGGTCTGGGCCCTGGGTTTGGGCCTAGGGGGTCTGGGCCTTGGGGTCTGGGCCTTGGGGTCTGGGCCTTGGGGTCTGGGTCGGGGTCTGGGCCTTGGGGTCTGGGCCTTGGGGTCTGGGTCTGGGCCTTGGGGTTTGGGCCCTGGGTCTTAGGGTCTGGGCCCTAGGGTCTGGGCCTAGGGGGTCTGGGCCCTAGTGCCTGGGTCTGGGCCTTGGGGTCTGGGCCGTGGGTTTGGGCCCTGGGTCTAGGGTTTGGGCCTAGGGGTCTGGGCCCTGGGTCTCAGGGTCTGGGCCTTGGGATCTGGGCCTTGGGATCTGGGCCTTGGGATCTGGGCCCTAGTGCCTGGGTCTGGGCCCTGGGTCTTAGGGTCTGGGCCTAGGGGGTTTGGGCCTAAGGGGTCTGGGCCTTAGGGTCTGGGCCTAGGGGGTCTGGGCCTAGGGGGTCTGGGCCTAGGGGGTCTGGGTTTGGGCCTAGGGGGTCTGGGTTTGGGCTAGGGGGTCTGGGCCTTGGGGTCTGGGCCTTGGGGTCTGGGCCCTAGTGCCTGGGTCTGGGCCTTGGGGTCTGGGCCCTGGGTTTGGGCCCTGGGTCTTAGGGTCTGGGCCCTAGGGTCTGGGCCTAGGGGGTCTGGGCCCTAGTGCCTGGGTCTTGGGGTCTGGGCCCTGGGTTTGGGCCCTGGGTCTTAGGGTCTGGGCCCTAGGGTCTGGGCCCTAGGGTCTGGGCCTAGGGGGTCTGGGCCCAGGGTCTGGGCCCAGGGTCCTGGGTTTGGGCCTAGGGGTCTGGGCCCTGGGTCTCAGGGTCTGGGCCCTAGGGTCTGAGCCCTGGGTTTGGGCCTTGGGTCTGGGCCCTGGGTTTGGGCCTTGGGTCTGGGCCCTGGGTTTGGGCCTTAGGGTCTGGGCCCAGGGGGTCTGGGCCTAGGGGGTCTGGGCCCAGGGTCTTAGTGTCTGGGCCTTGGGTCTGGGTCCGGGCCCTGGCTCACCACTCGCTGTCTTCTATCTTCTTTTCTTCTGTCTTCAGCTCTTCTTTTCTTCTGTCTTCTTCCTGGTCCCTCCAGCTCCGGCGCGCAGCTTCACTGAGTGGAGGGGCGGAGCCAAAGCAACATGCTTGGGAGGCCCCTCACACGCTGCTTGGCCCCGCCCAGCCAGGAAGTGAAGCTGCCAGGAGCCAGAGGAGACACAGTGTCTCAGACTCCTCCGGCTCCTGCAGCAGCAGCAGCAACACAGCTCCGGATTCGGACTCATCGAGTCCGATACCGGAGCTGTTAAAAGGGCGACGCCGCTGCCGTCGGGGGCCCGGGATCCTCCCCCCAGGCCCCGGCGGCCCGGGCCCCCACCGGGCCCGGGCCCCTTACGGCAGTATTGGGCGTAATGCCCTGATGGCGGCCCTGGCCACAGCTTTATTAAATATTTACACCATGTAATCCGGCAGTGCTTTTCCTCCGTTATCCGCCCTATTACCCATGTAATAGGCAGTTTACCGATCCAAAACCAGGAGCTCGTCACCCCGCCTGACCGAGATCAAGCGGGGCTCGTCTCGTTAAATGCCTCACCCGAAGGCAGCTTAACCATTTGAAAGCACCGCTGTCCAGGAACCACGCCAACGCCAGGGGCACCATGGTCTAATGGCTGCCCCTGCGCCCCACCGCAGACAGCGCCTCCTCAATCCCCGACATCAAACCAAGTAAAAATATATCCAAACCAATGTCCGTCAAATGGACCCCATCACCCCGAATCACATTCCGATTGTCGCCTTCCAACTCCTTGTGACGGATCGCAACCCCCCCCAACTGCCGAACAAACTTAGAAACCTCCCTGTTAACCCTCTTCCTGGCCCTGTCAATGGCCCATGGCGCCGCCATCTCCTCCCAACGAGGTCGAGAAATAATGTCGGACCACACCAGCGACAATCCCCCAATTTTAGCAAAACAGCGGACCAGATCCAGCTTCATAGCCCGAATCAGGTCCACCGAACTCACCTTCCCCAAATCATTCCCCCCCCCCGCATGAACAACTAAAATAACCTCCCTGGGGACCTTCCCTGCCAAAATATCACATTCCTTCGACACCCGAGCCCAACGCAAACCCCGGATACCCAACCAGCAAATCACCACTTCCGTTGAAAAGCCAAGGTTCCTGCCATGTGGCCGTTGTTCAGCCCACACGGCCACCCAATGCACGAAGGAATGACCCAATATCCAGACCAACCACGGGGAAGTACCTGAAATTATAAAAAGTTAGGACGAACATACAAGCGAAAGCGATCCAATCGCCACCTGCCCAACCGACGAATCATCCCGTCCGACGTGCCCGCGCCAGCAGCCACCGTCGCCGCGCCAATCTGAAAAGAATGGGAGGCAAACAATCCCGGGTCGTAACCCAACACTTGTTCGCATCGCTTAACCCCTTAAGGGCCGCTGACGTACCCTGTACGTCTTGTCCTCGGGTCTCCCTTAGACCCGCGGACGTACAGGGTACGTCAGCGGCGCCTAATCCCCCTCCCGCCCGATACTCACCTCCCTCGCCGGATCCCACGGCGATCTGGCAGGGAGGAAGCCTGCCCATGTGATTTACAATGGCAGGCGAGGCTGATGATGTCGCCACGCTGCGTGGTGACGTCATCAGCAGGCGTCCCCATGGATTTCAATGGAGGGGAGGGGGGGGCTCCTTCGGAGCCCTCTATCTCCCCAACCATTGAAGCTAGGGAGATGCAGTTTGCACCGCTGGAGAGGGGAGAGCCTCCCCTTTCCAGCGGTGTATGGCATTAACCGTTTCGCCGCCGGATCACGTTGCGGCGCCAATTGGCGCCAAAACGCGATTCAAACCTGGAGGGGGGCTGACATCTTGGATGTCAGCCAAGCCTCCAGGTTCCCCCCCACCCACTGACAACCTCACCATATGTGTGAGGATGTCAGTGGGCAGTTAACCCTCTAGCTGCCATGTAGAGATAAGGGGATCCTAAGGATCCCTTTATCTCCCGATCCATGGCAGCTAGATGGTCATATTTGCCATCATTTGAAAGGCCTGATTATGGCCTTCCAAATGATACCAAACATGACCAGGTTTGGTTTTAAAAAAAAAATTGTCATCTAAAAATAATTAGCACAAAATGGTCAGAATGAGCGCAGCGCACATAGGTGAACTGTCTCAGCAGTGAAGGGGTTAAAAAGCAAACGCATGTAAAAATTGGGTATTTCTAGTCTCGGGACAAAATTTTGAACCTATTTAGCCGGAGTCTTTTTGGGTGGTTGTAGATTTTGGGGATTAAATTACAAAAAAGTGTGTTTTTACCATTTTTTTCCTCATATTTCATATTTTTTTTTATAGTAAATTATTTGATATGATGGAAATAATGGTATTTCTAGAAAGTCCATTTAATGGCGGGAAAAAGGGTGTATAATATGTGTGGGTTGAATAAACAAGTAAGAGGAAAATTTGACCTAAACACTAACAGCGCAGAAACGTAAAAACAGCAGCGGTCACTAAAAGACGGATTTGTGTAAAACCGCCCGGTCACTAAGGGGTTAAAAACAGCCGAAAATTGATACCGGGTCAAAGGAACCCCACTAAGGTGAATCAAAAAGGAGTCAGCCAAATCTGGACGAACCGCTAAATACTCCCGCGTGAGGCTCAAAGGACACCCGATCCCCCCAACAGCATCCAGCGTAATCAGCACACCCCTACCCAACTGATCCGTCTTGGACCTGGCAATCAAAACCCGCACCTGAGCGGCAGCCACCGAAACATGTGCAAAGCGCAAGGCAGAATGGGTCCGAGAGTTAGGAGCAACCAGCTCACCCACTCTCAAAGCCCCATAAAAAGCAAAGGCAAACGCCACCCGAAATAATCGCGCCTCAAAAAGATCGCGACAGACCCCACCTAAAACCAACAAATCCAAAAACCGGGCGCCGAACATCAGGCATCGCCGTCTGTCTCCAACCCGAAACAATTCTGCGAAGCAGGAAATCTCGACCAACATCCTCCCAACCAAGCGCCTTGCACAAAAACGAAAGGGCAGTCAGTACTCTGGCCGCTCCCGAACCAGAGCCCCCTCTCTCCCGGAGGGAATTGAAATAAATCAAGGTGGCCCACCTCCGATCCGCCGCCGTATGCCAACCCCGTGCCACCAACCCCCACCTCCGCCAGACCTGAGAGTAGGCAGTCCACGATGCTCCCGACAAAGAGTCCTCCAGCAACATTCTCAGCCCGGCGAAGCGAGGGTCCAGAGCCACAGAGGAAAGGGTGCCGCAGCCCTCGCTGCCCCGGAGCACCTGCCAAACGGTCCCACTGGAACCGGGAGAGAGCGTCAGCAATCACGTTCCGGACACCGGAACATGCCGAGCCCGCAACCATACATTTCGCTCTAGACAGCGCAGTACCACGGTGTCGCAAAAGAGCCAAGACGGGAGGGGAACCGGATGACGAACGATTTACCACCTGCACCACGCCCAGGTTGTCCGTCCAGAACACCACCCGTCTATTGGCCAGACGCTCCCCCCACAGCTCCAGGGCCACAATCAATGGAAAAAGTTCCAAAAACGTGAGATTCCTCACCCATTCAGACGCCGCCCAATGCGGAGGCCACGCTTCGGCACACCAAGCGCCCTGGAAGTACACTCCAAAGCCATGCGCCCCAGACGCATCAGCAAAGAGCTCGAGGGACTGATTGTCCACGTCCGCCTCCTGCCAATACGTCAGCCCATTGTACTGGAGCAAGAAGGATTGCCACACCACCAGGTCCGCCTTCAAAGCACTAGAGATGCGAACAAAGTGGTGGGGTGCGCGTACCCCGACGGTAGCCAGAGACAACCTGTGACAAAAAGCCCGGCCCATTGGCATCACCCGGCACGCAAATGCCAGGTGACCCAATAACGACTGAATATCAGAAAGCCGCATCTTCACAACCCCTTGCGCCCTCCCCACCAACCGCAACAAGGTCTGGATTTTGTCGACCGGCAAACGGAAAACACAGAGGACGGTATCGATCTCAATGCCCAAAAATGCAAGCGATTGAACCGGGCCCTCCGTCTTCTCCTCCGCCAACAGCACACCAAACTCTCCTGCAACATCACGGAAAATCTGCAGCAGCGCGGCGCAGTCGCCTGAATCCGCCGGTTCCACAAACAGGAAATCATCCAAATAATGGACCACCGAATTCCGACCAGTGTGCCGACACACCACCCAGTGCAAAAACGAAGAAAATAACTCGAAATAATAACAAGAGATCGAGCAGCCCATCGGCAGACACCGGTCGTAGTAAAATGCCCCACGAAACGAACACCCCAGCAGATGGTAGCAGTCCGGCCGAATTGGCAGTAAACGGAACGCTGACTCAATGTCCGCTTTCGCCAACAAACAACCAGGACCAGCCTCCCGCACAATCTGCAATGCCTCGTCAAAAGAGGAATATCGCATGCGACATCCCTCTTTCCCAATCCCGTCATTAACAGAAAGACCAGCCGGGTAGGAAAGATGGTGGATCATGCGGAACTTACCCTCCTCCCTCTTGGGCACAATGCCCAACGGAGACACCCGAAGATTAGAAAAGGGGAGCTACGCCGGTTGTCGCCATGACGACGGCATGACGGTTGTCAGGGCCGGAAGAGGAAAGTCTGTAGAAATAATTCTAACAACTATGTTATGAAATCAGAGGAAGGAAATCAAAATGATGTCATCAAACCAAGTCTCCTGCACTCTGCCAGCCAAGACCTTCACACGGATAGGGGCTAGCAAAGCGGCAAAACGGCTCACTTTCAGGGCCTTCCCTCTGTGTGTGGACTTTTATAGGCTGATCAAAATGGAAACAGATCGCATCCTGCCATGGGTTAACAAATGGGATCTATTGAATATCACAATCTCCCTGTATAACACCCGTCTGCCTGATATTGGAGTGGAGAGTATAAGAGAGAACGTCTGTGGAAGTGCCTCAAAAACTATTCTTCTGCTCCGAGATCCTCAAGAGAAGAAAGTGAGAGATTCGATAGCAGCTTGCGGAGTTTTTTGACGGACGTCAGAGCGCGGCGCCACCAGAGGACCCGCACTCAACCAGCTCAGGAAATGATCGGTGCGGAGTCGTGCTTGGTAGCAGCTCTCACATACAACCGACTTGCACAGAAATCCAAGGAGAAAATAATTGAACTCACTCTGTTGTCTACAAGAAAGCGATATCGTCGTTGCGGTGTCGGGTCACACATGCTAAAGTTACTAAAGGACGTGTCGCTGGTTGGCTTTTACGATAGCATTGTGACCCATGCGGATAGCGGCGCTATCGATTTCTTCAAGAGCTGTGAATTTTCCGATGACTTCATCCTTAACAGCAAGTTCCGAGACCTTGAGGAGGATTGGACAAATACTACTACCATGAGCTACTTCCCTCCATACACCACCGGTGCGTTCCCAGACCCATCGGAGCTAGGACATGCAACTGGGGAATCCCACTATACCCAGTCATCCAGAGCTTCATTCTCTCTGACGGATATCAAGGATTTAGAAAAGGATATGGAGCTATGGAGGACAGAGTCAATAGCTGCATACCAAGCTCAGGCCATCTTCATGAACAGAATATTCAAAGAAATTAAAATGTTAAGGAACCAGGTCACATCTCAACAGGATCAGATCAACACACTCACATCTAATTTAGAAAAGGCGAAAGATGAAAATTGCCATCTAAAGGAGAAACTGTTCCAGCACCAACTCTCAGACCTAATGCTAGAGAAGCAGCAGTGGGAACTCAATCCCATGGACCCAGAGGATTGTACGGCAACGAAGACTGACCGCTCTGAAAAAACAGACTACCCGATGGAACTGCAAGATTCTGTGGCAGCCGCCTTATCAAGGGATTGCTTGCAGAATATCAAAGGATTTGTTTCAAAGTTAGTTGCTCCAATTCTGCACCAGCGGCTGTGCTATTATAGAAGCAATCTGAACCCTGATAGACTTCAGGAGATACTGCACTCGGGATTCTCAACTGCAGATTTTCACCCAGGAGAATACGGAAGAGGACTGTATTTTACTGCCTGTCCGGCTGCTGCTAGAGGCCCCTTGCCAGTGCTGGTAGCAGATGTGTACATCGGGAGAGTAGATGTCGTACATGATAAGCAGGCGTGCAGAACTCACCCAGCTGACGGATATGATTCAATAATGGTCCCGGCGAGGATGAGCAATGTGACTTTTCCTCATATACAAAAGGAATTAGTGATATTCAGTCACTTGCAGGCCATACCCATCTGCATATTAAATATCTTCCAAACGAGATGAAGTAGTGTAATGTTCGGCTGACATCTGAGAAGAGCCTCCATGTGCAGTGGACTGAGCTGAAGAAATAACAAATAGTTCTTGCACTTTTATTTCTCTTCAAGGTTCAACGGTTTCTTTTAAAATGTTAAGTGTTACCCGTTTGAAATAAAAGGCAAATGACTTTGAAAAAAAAAAAAAAAAAAAAGAAAAGGGGAGCTCCGCAAAAGGACCCACCATCTGACCCAACCTAACCTCCTTCGCCAACTTGTCCGCCACAACATCGTCCCGCTGACGCGCGGAAACTAAATTCTGCGAAAACTGTGGAAAATCCGACGCCACATGCGGAATCAAAAAACCGTCACGAAAACCTACCAACAACACCTCCGCGCATCGTCTATTGGGGTACCTGTCTAGCCAAGGAACCATAGCCCGAACCATCACCGGGGTGATCCCTTCTATCAGGCTTACCCCGACCTGAAGGCCTAAAGGCCGCGCCATGTCCCTTTCTAAAGCATCGAAATGCCGGGTGAGATCCCCCACAGGAGGAACACTCATGCCTGAAACGGCAATTAGCGGCCCAACGGCACTGGGACTCATTGAAGAGCCAGCACCACCCCTTTCCCGTATCCGCAGGCGCTCCTGGGGTTCTGGGCA